>JAQYXR010000842.1:0-53930 GCA_030545055.2 Neoaliturus tenellus
GCAGCGAAAAACCTGGCTCACCGAGCGCTCCGTGCCCGCCTGCCTGCCCGCGCCCGACTGCCTGCCCGCGCGCACCGCCTGCGCTCCCGCACATCTGCAAAATAGCGATTCCTAGAACCGCTGGCAGCTTGCTAATTAATCCAGAAAAGTTCAGGCAAAATATACTACTTGTACATTATCTATATAAGGTTTAACTTATACTTGCTTACAAAACCCATATGGCGGCAAACCTACATACTCATCCTAGTGGGGTTTATGGGGGGAAAATAAAAAATTGCCAGAGTTTGTTACAATTTTTGTGTTTACATTCACCAATTATTGATTAACTTAGATTTTCTGACAACACCCAATGGCAGAAAACCTACAATCTCGATTCTATGGTGTTTTTCTATGGGGGGAGAAGTAAATAATCTGAAATTCCATTGGAATTTCATCTGAAATTCGCTGAGTACGCAGGTCTGTGCGACGGGGGTACTATTTACTCTTATGACACATACATACCTAAAATATTTTACATGTTATGACCTCAACTAGGTCTTTTTACAGAAGCAGCCATGGATCAATTTTAATCAAAGTTTAGTCCAAAAACGGTATAAACACAAAATCCTTCAAAAGGGGGATTTTAATTGCTTTCCTGTCTGAATTATTTTATTCTTTTTCCTAATGTTTTCCTACTCTGAGCTTTAATTTTCAAACGGGTGATAATATGGAAAAATATGAGATTTTAAGAAATAAGAGACATTCGAAAAAAATATTTTTAACTTTAAATATGTTACATTTTAGCGTATCTCTGGCCAATTAGCCAAAATACGCTATTAAGACAAATGTTGATCTTTGATACGAATTTTTTTTTTTTATTCTTGAAACTTTAATGAATTAGGTTGAAACAACTAGGAGGCATGAAGGCGGTGCCCCCATCGATCCGAAAGCGAGTTTTAGAGTATTTATATTGTTTTGTATTTTAGTATTGTATTTTTAATTTTTTTAGACCGCTGTATAGACTTTTACAGTTTTTATTTTTCTTATTAATACCATGATGTGTATTTTCCTTCATACATGTAACAGTTGTATATTTATATGGCAATACTTATATATTTATATTTATACTTGTATATTTATATTTATTTATTACCATAAACATACCCCTTTTCAAATTAATGTAACTATTGAACATATTTTATTGTGTAAAATATATAGCAAGTAAACACTTTTAGATGTACTGGTTATATGTTACTGTTCAGAGCTGACAGTTTTATCGGTCTTTGGTATCAACTGCAACTTTGTACTGCAAATACAACGTTTCTGGATCAACGCCAACTTCAAATAGTCCTTCTGTTAAATTCAAGGATCTCTTGGCTTTTAGCTTTCATGCTTATGTTTCAACGATGCTTTGTACAATAAAATTATACCACCTTAAACTAATTAGTGTTGTATTCACTGTTATCTAAGCTTTTAGAACAGGAATTACCATAACCTCGCCGTTTTTAAGAACAATTGTAAGTCCCTGACATAAACTATGTTCTTCATCGTGTTTACTAGCTCAAACTATTTAACTATATATAATATACACAGGCCCGGATTAACACTTTTTGACGCCCTAGGCCAAAAGTCACAATTACCCCCCCCCCCCCCCGAAAAAAAACAATCCGATACATATTGACTTAATTAAATTCTAATTACTTTGGCTGTAGTATCACAGAACTATTAAAGGAAAGTGATGATTGGCATTTTCGTCACTTTACTCCCAGACGTATTTGAAACAAATAACGGAGTTTATTGTGATTTTTCTGCTGAAAAACAATTATTTTGCATTAGAATTTATGCAAATTTAGGTTATTTTAGGAGAAAAATCGCAATAACTCCGTTATTTGTTGTCATATCCTTACACACTTGGTATCCGTAGTTACATAATTTGTCAACTTTTTAGTCTCTAGTAAAAATTTTGAAAAACTTACCGATTTTGAGATATTTGAGCTTACAAATTTAAAATGGCCGCCATTTTAAAGATACACATCGGAAAAATAATAATAATTTTCTCTGGAAATGGACATTGGTGTTATAAAGATTCATGCCAAAACTGAACTCAATACAACCATCTGTTGTGGAAATAAAAGTTAGGCCTAATATGTGTAAAAACAAAATTTCGGCTGTGTGGGTAACTGGCGGTATTTGGACTTTATCACTATGATTTTCATATTTGTTTCTGGTAAAGGAACAATATGGCCTAAAATGTTGGCAGGTGAATTCTGAAACACCCTGTATAATTGTAATACAGAAATAAATTTAAATCCAGGGCAAAGGAACAAGGTCAAGGCAAACCTTACAAGGCGACGGTATAAAGGCAAAGGGGCGCTATTTACCGTCAATTAGGGGAATATTTGCCGCTTGTGGGGGGCGCTCTTTCCCGCTGATCACAGGTTATATTTATGCGTATTGGGGGCGCTCTTTACCGGCGGTCGGAGGTGTGATTTAGCTCAAGGGTGATATTTACCGTCGATTACAGGGCGAAGCTTACCGCCAGTCGGGGGGGTGATGCTCTTGACCGCTAATAAGGGACACTCTTTACGGCACATTAGGGACGCTCGTTCCCGCCGCGAAGGAGCCCCTCGGGTCCCTGCAACTTAGGGGGTCCTCTAGTTAGCTTGAATAATCCTTTCTTCTTTCGATTTTGCCGAATATTCTATTTAATCTTGTTATTAAAGAATTTAATGAAAAAATGTGAAAACCCCAAAATTAAATTATATTTGCAGTTAAATAATTTTTGACTGAAACATAGTATAAAAAAGAACCGTTTGACGCCCCCCTCTCGGCTGACGCCCTAGGCCATGGCCTAGGTTGGCCTAGTGGATAATCCGGACCTGAATATACAAGTTTTAACTACAACTTTAATTATCCATGTTATCCATTTTTTATCCATTTCTGGTTGCTAGAAGATTAATTGTCTGGTTCGTAATTGTATGCAGTTTTACTGTGTTGATAAATTAAATTGTTAACCTCAACGCCATTTGATAATTTTTTGATCTAATGTGAAAAAATTACTTTTTTGGCCGCAATGGTTGAATTTCGGAGGCATTTTGTAGCAAGAAGAGTTATAAAACAATAAATCTTGGTACTGTAATGCAATTGTTAAATTAAATCCCTACATCTAGTTCTTAAAGTCACTATCAATTTTTGTAAAGTCAAACGGAAGGCTTAATAGAAGCCAGAAGACAATCTAAAATGCGCTTAGCTGAACCACTAATTAATGGAAGAGAAAGAAAGGGTATGCAGTCAAACTTTTCTTAAGAATAATAAGGCCTAAAATTGAAAGGTAACTCAATACCTTTCGTAATATTCAACATTCTAAAGTATTTTTCTTATGGCTAAATGAAGTCGAGTTGCTTATTACTATTATTTCTAAACGGTAAAAATTGGGGTTCATGTCACAAAAGATTTGAAAAATTAGTTTAAAACTTCTTGAGTGCCGTCCCTTAATTAAGTTTTAGAGAAAGCTTCTTTGATCTAGGGTACATATCAAATGAATTTAAACATATTTTAATTAAGAGTTATGGGAAACAAACTTGACTTCCAAGAATCAAGTATTACAAAAATTGCGTATTTTTGAATTCGGACCATCTGATTTAGGAAATTTTCATTGCCTACCATATCCTTCTCGTCATCTATTTGGGGCTTTTCATCATTGTACTCTGCTATAACGGGTTTTGTTTTGATGTATTTATCAACCTATGTTTACATTTAAATGTCTATCTGAGTCCTACAGGGCCGTCCACCTGATAATTAGAAATTAAAGCATTTTAAAAGTAGATTTGTATGTGTAAAACAAATAATAAAGGAAGTTTGATTGCTTTTTAAAAATCGTTTGAATAATAATAAGAACATTAAGGCAATTTTGGGTTGATTTAATAAACTGGAAGTAAAAAGAACTAAGTGAAAAAAGTAATAAATGAACAAGCGGGATAAGATCTTGTAAAACTAGTGTTGCGCAGTAATTTAATCTAACACCAGACGGGACCTACACCCTCATCTACATTCAAACTTGAGCTTCAATCTGGTTATTAAGATTATGTGTGTTCACCTGTACCCGAATTTTTTGTCAATTTTATTTTCAAATCTTTATTAGAAGTGTTTTTATTATTTTCAATTTGTTTTTTTAAAGTAAATTGTCCAATATGGCAGGTTTTAGTTAACTACATCAACAGCATTTATATTTACATTATGTTTTCGAGGATTAAAACAGTTCATGTCTTTTTATATTATGTAAAAAACATTATTTTAACTCAGAAATTATAGATTTTAAACATGTTTTTTTATCAAAACTTAAAATGAATTATTACAATTTTCGCTAAGACTTTTATTGTTTCACGATAATTCTGTGGTACGAAGAGGTTATTTTATTTCATCCCCTACTTGATAATTGAAAACCATTCTGTTATTGTACTGGAATTGAACATTCAGTGAAACTTTAAAAAATTTAAATAATGAAAGTGAAGGTGTAAAAAAGTAAGTTTTACTAGAGGATACATTGATTAGGAATTGTTATAACAACACATACACTCTAGAGAGTGATCAACTGTTCCAACATTGGCGATTCTTAAAATATGACATTTAGAGACAAATTTAAATCGGGAACATTACAATTTGTTATGGAATTAAAAAAATTAATTCCTTTTTTATTTTTGAAAATGGTTACCATTTTTCAATATGGAGGCAAAATTTAAAACTTCTTATAAACCATACTACATTTTATGTTTTTATTTTTATTTCTATGTAGTTTGAAGCCTTTTTATTTTTGGCATTTTTTTAATATTCCTAATGGTTAGGGAGCTAGAGGCATTTAAGGTTTATTTTCAGTTCTATAAGAATAATAGAGGATCAAACTTTATCTGCCCATATCCCCAAAACCATTCAGTAAAATCAAAAATACTCTAGAATGTGTTAAAATTATGTTTCCAGCATAGTTCACTCATAAAAATTATCATTTAGTACCAGGGGGACCGAGCTAAAGCTCGGTAAAATTATTACTTAAGTTCTTACGCAAAGCTCGTTCGCTCCGCTCACTTGCCCTCTTCCATTTTAAGGACGAGCTCGTTCGCTTCGCTCACTCGCCAAGCCGAAGGGTGCTGCACTTTGGCATAATTTTCTTAAACTACAGGTTAAAGATGTAACACATCGGTTTATATCTGCAGTTATCAGCTGATTTTTGTTTAATTAATAAGATATCCATTAGGATAACAAGGAAACTTTGAAGGGCTCTAAAACGAAAACCGGATTTTTCCCAGCTAAGGGACCAGCTCCGATCGATTTCTGGTGGCCAAACCCCCATATATTCAATCAAAAAATCAAAAATCCTTGGAGCGAAAAAAAACTTTGCCCGTACAAACGGAACTTGTTTTAGGGTATAAGATGCATAAAATAACTTATTTCAAATATGATGGACAAAAATTATGTTATTATGAACAAATTACCTGAAAAAATCAATTGAAGACATTTTTATTTTTGAGTAATTTTTATGTTACTAAAAGTTTTTGGAGATTTGGGCAGATCAATTTCGCCCCATGTTATTCTTACGGAACTAAAATTAACTGTAATTGCTTCTAGCTCCCTAAGCTGACAAGGATGCCAAAGAATGAAAAAGCCTTAAAACTACATAGAAATTTTAAAAACATTACTACATACATGTAGTATGTTTTATAAGAAATTTTTAATTTGGCCACAATTTTCCAATATTTACAAAGAAATGGAATTATTTTTTTGCCTTAAAAAATAGGTAATGTTTCATATTTAAAGTTTTAAGGCTCTAAATCTCATAGTTTAGGATATGCCTATGGTGGCTCACTTAATTTGATCACCCTGTATAGTATTAAATATACAGGAGTATACAAAATACGTGTCTTTCATTTATTAATGTTAGGGCCATTAGCACCATTTTAGTTTAAACCTAAGTTTAACCTAAAATTAAGTTGTATTTGCATAGTTTAAACTTCCACCTCCAGCTGATTTTGATTAAATTAATCTAGATTATATTTAATCCAGTTTATCATTTATTTGTGCAAATGGCCCTTAGACTCCTTATTAATTTGTTTAATTAAATATGAGCTTTGTCTAAACATTGGTTAGCATACAAGAAAATGTAATCATTTCATGAGTTCAGCGTTAAAACATAAGGGCCATATCATACGAGCGCTACTAACGCCGCGTTGATAGCGTCGCGTTGATAACTCTCCAACCCGGCAATGGGGTTCTTATGGAGCATGTCATACGGACGCTAATAACGCCGGCGAGTCCCCGTTAGCCCGACGCTGAGCGCTGCCAACGCGGATGGACGCGTTAGCAACGCGCGTTAGCAACGCCGGGACCCCGTCATACGAGCGCTAGCGTCAGCGGGACGCATTTTCCCCGTGACTACTGGCAGAACAACTGGAAGACCTTTGTAGTGAGGATGTTTGGCATCGAAAAATTTATTTATACAGTTGAAAATTTTCCTTCTCTGTACGTGGTTAAGTCGAGTGGCTATGGCAGGAAACCGAAGGCACAATGTTGGATAGAAGTTGAGGAGCATATGCAAGAAAACTAAAATAATAATGGTCCCCCATCGTCTTGGATTCTTCCGATAATAGGCCTACTCTTCGATATTATACAAACTGTGCAAGTAGCTGACACAACCTAACTGTATAGTGTCCATTTTGGAAATAAATAAGTGCCACGACGGCAAATGCGCTCGGAAAACGTTACGTATGACATGTACCCGGCGCCGCGCCGTTGGCGGGACGGCATCAACGCGACGCATTTGCCGTCACGTATGACATGGGCTTTTTCCGGCGCTATCTCGACGGCATCTGCGCGACGGCAATAGCGCTCGTATGACATGGCCCTAACTTAACTACTTAAATTAACGGTAGACGTGACTAAATTTATTTCCGTCGGTAAGTATGTAATCTTCTTGGGCATTATCCAACGTATTTCTGATATTGAGTATAGATGGCTCGGCAAGACGTAAGTTGCCATACAGCTTAAATATACCACGATGAGTCATGATTTATGATGTCACCATACTTACTTTTTATTAAAAGAAATAAAAAATAATATCTTTATTTCACAGTGCTCTTCAAAGATACAAATTTGTTTTACAAGATATCTGACATCAACTTATTTTACACAATGTGATAACTCTTAACCAAGAAGAAACCTATAATTATAGTTCTTTAAATTTAGTTTCAAATGAAAAGATAGTTCTGTCTTTGATAGTCTGAATCAAAGCACTATAATTACCGTATCAGGTAAAAAAAAAAATTAAAATGTTTTTTCCCCTAGCTCTAGGAGTACCCGTGGGAACTGCAAAACTACAGTCCTGCTTGGTGCTTTGAAGTCTAACCTTATTCCGAAACCACAACTTCCTCTCAAGGTACAGCGGTTATCCAGATAAAATTATCTTGTGTACCACTAGGGTGGTTTTGACTTGAAAGCACTCAATAATGCTTTGAATTTTGTAATGTGATCTAAATTCACTGATGTGACCAAATTTTCTCAAGTAGAAAACAAACAGTAATAAAATTTCTCACTACAATACCAATGTTTAATAAGGTTTATTGTATCCATATAAAACATAAATCAAATTTATATTGATTTAAAATTAACGATTTTCTACAGACAGAATTCTACTGATCCTACATGAGAAGTTTCCATGAAAACCCCAAACAATTAGCTATTTCTTTAAGTATATAAACAAAATTATAGTATTCTTTAAAATGTGTGTATGTCAAAGTAGAGCTGATAATCTTAAAACCCAACTAGAAAGGAAGTTTATAATGTTTGCCGATAACAGGGAAGAATTTTCATCAATTGCGAAAATGTCACAAGAAACTGTACTGAAATGGCTGGATGGAGCTGAAATGTTGGACGGTGTTAAGATAAATAAATCAGGGGTGAAGCAAATATTTAAACAGCTTGGAATAACCTCGGCCAACTTTCCTCAGTTTGACAACATAGTGGATATTTTAGCGAATACTACAAAACAGGACATTAAAGTTCTACGGAGAAAACTGGTTAATGTGTCGCGATTGTGATTATAGAATAAATTGATCAAGTTCTTGTAAAAAATAACCTTACGATTAAAAAACACTGTTCTTTTTACTGGTTTCATTTACGTGGTATATAGTGTGAATGCAAATTGCTTTATTTCACTTAATCATATTTCTTCAAAGCTACATTAAAGTATGTTAAAGTAGCTTTTTATTATATTTTTAGAATTGACTACATTTAATTCTATAGTTCGTTTTCGTCTCGCAGAATGCCCTTCGAAACCTTGGAAACCCAAGACAATTGATAGCACCTCAGTGTGATGGAAACTTACTGCTCGGTTCAACAGTAGTGAAGTAATCTACTAATGTATGAAGCCTGATTGTTTGTTAAGTCACTTCACGGCCTTGTTTGTGAATGAACACAGCCTGTTCCTCAATTGAGGCAAAATGGCACACCTTTGATATGAATTGATTAATATTTAAGGAAAGCATTTTACATTATTGTTTGATATAATTATTATTTTACTTTTATTAGTTATTGAAATGTTCTAAGATGTCCTCACTTAATTGCTCAGACACATTATATTACGTTATTTGTGCATATTTCAAGGCGAATACGAACGAAGGATAAGTGTAGAATTAGTGTAATGCTGTGCATAGCTTTCAGTACATTAATACATATTCAGATAAATATATTGTAGAATCGTAGCATAGGTCAGGAATAGGTCGTCATAGAAGTGGACAGAAAAGGTACCCAATAAATTACAGATACCGTTGGGTGAAGACTGAGATATGTTTTCAGGTGATAGCATTCTGCTAAGACCACTGAGGACTTTACACTGTTAATGAAAGTCCAGAAAGATGTAATGTTTAAAGGATGGTGTTGTTTGCTAGACTGATCATACGCCGGGTGTTCTTTTAGTTGATTCTTACAACAAGCAGTCGATAATGCTTAGTCTATTCTTATTCAGAGCCAATACTTGGTGCTCTTTAAACTGGCTGGGTAGCTGAGTGGTTAAAGAGCTCGCCTTTAAATCTGTAGGTAGCCGGTTCGATCCTGAGAAAAGTTATTGCTTTTTGATGGTTCGATACTGGACCCAGCTGCCTTTGGTCATTGGGCTATTAATTAATGATCCTGACAAATAAAAACAGCTGATATTTGCCAGTAACAAAGCTACACCTCATCTGATCCATCACAATCATCACACTCACCCCTTCAGTCATACTCACCTTAAAATACGCCAAAGTGCGTCGGTGTTTCAAATGAAGTCTCTAAAGTCTCATACTTTTTATAGCGGGTTATGGCTTAGAGTAAAACTACGCCGTTTCTTATTTTTTCTTTTGAAGTAAATAAATTACCATTGACCAAACAAAACTCATTTTAAGATTAATAAGTTTGTTTTATTGTTAGGAATAATTATATTTATTAAAATTTTTTTAAGCGCAACAATAATATTGAGAGTTACATACTACTGTTAAATAACACAATACGAATATTTATGAAGATTTTATCGTTTTATGGGGGACACAAACATAGATATGTCAAATTATACTAACACAAACAGAAATATACTTTACAATGTTTTAGTTGAAAATGGGTTTTTATCTGTTGTAAATCTCTCAACAAGAATCACTCAAACCTCAGAGAGTAGGCTACAAATGATAACATATTTACTAATTTGAATGAGCGAGATTTTAAAGTAGTGGGAGTTAATACTAAAATTTCCGACCATGACGGGCAAGTCTTTGTACTTAATAGATCTAATAATAAAAACTCTGACTTAAATTCATTATTATTTGAAATCTGTCAAAAATTTACAGAGGCCAACGTTGATACTTTTTTGAATGTCCTTAAAAATGAGTCTTATGAGAATAACACCATTGCTGAAGAAAAACAATTTTTAATGCGGAAATTTTATTAATTTTAATTTTTACAAGAGGGAAATAAGTACACTTGAATTCTCAGATATACTCTCAATCACGTATACTGTCTTATAGGTATAAAAATGTACTCTATGAAATATTCCTTACTCTATTCTTGGGTTCTTGCATAGGTTTTTTGTCGAAAATGTTATTTATATAGTTACACTTTCACATTGGATTATTTAAGATTTGGCCATACAATTAAATTTGTTGAATTGGAAGGTTCTAAGTGTTGTCTTGGGGAAAGGTTTTTACGAAAAGTCACAGGGAATATTAGAAATTTTTCAGTATATTTTTAACGTTTAAACTTACAATCATGTTAGTATTTTAAGTGACATAAATAATACTATTAAAATTTCTATTTATTCCAAGTTATAAGTACATATAATGATTATTTTGTACTCAGCAATGATTTCAGTTTTTTATAAAATAATTCAACATATCTCTATATTCTATGAAATGCATCAGACATGACCAAGGGCATGTGGCAGCAGCAGACAATTGCATTGTATACGGTATACAATTAATCTGGTATCACAATAATGCGATCACTCAGAAGACAAGAGCGAGATAATACCCATTATAACCAACTGACAGTGCAGAGTAACCTGAAACAGCATAGCTTATTTATGGGCAATAAAAATCGGTTTGATTCGATTAATGTTTCAAGACTTTCCACATTGGACACTGCTACAAAATGAAATAAATTTTAAAGAAGGTCTCAATATATTGTGTAGTAATAATGTTTTTATTTACATGTATGACTTAAAAAATTATACTCCAATTTACGGGTCTTACATTCCACAGTAAAGAGGAAGGATGGACAAAATTATTATTATGGAAGTCTTTTCTAATATTAGTAAAAACTATTATACAGACATATACCTTAAAAAAATCATTTGCATGAGTATGAATGAAATAAATTCTCAATAATAGTGTAACCAGCATTCGTAATATGTTCTCCTAGATTAAATGAAATCTTTTATTTATTCCAAAACGATTGATACGTTACGTTAAGCATAATAAACACACATGCCCAAGGAATTAACAACTAACTTAACTAATATCCGGACTAATGTGTAATAGTTTGATCTGTTGCACTGGCCAAATATGAATAGTAGAGGAGTCATATATCCTGTCAAAGGCCGGGTCGATCCTATATTGTCAAGGTAGTTTTTTCGACGCCTTATAAATCCAAATTTGTTAAACATTATTTTATGGCTTTAATTTATATTGTGAAGTGATGCCTGAAAAGTTAAAATCTTGGAAACGTTGAGATATATTCCTATATAAAACATGAGCTATATTTAACGAAATATTTGTAGAAATTGTATAATGTATCTGTAACGTATTAATTTATTGAGACCTGTAGTGAATATCTTCTGTTGTGGCTGTGAGACACCGTGGAAAAGGGAAATTGTTTATAGGTTTTATGTAAAATATATTTCACAAAGAGTTGGCGAACGGAAAATATTCCAGTTCAATTGAAAAGAACAGCTGATGAGTACCTTATATCCCTTCAATACAACTTTTAAGACTACTTTTTGTGCAACATTTAATGGTTCCATGATTGACTTATGTGCTCCGTCTCACACTACAGTTCCAAAAGATAATAAAACATGTGTAATGCTATGATGAAGGTTCATGCCAAATATTAACTTAATACAATGATCCATTACGGAAATAAAAATTATTTAGTGTAAAAAACAAAATAGCGGCTAGCGGGTTAACGAAGAATTTTAGGACATATGTTTATAGGAACTTTTTTGCTTATTTTAATGTGGGCAATAACCTCCTGAATTCCTGAAACGTTTTTTCCGAACACCCTGTATAATAATTAATGTAAAACACAACGTTGTGTTTTCTTGTTTTAATTAAGCCAGGATATAAGTAATTGAATCATGAGTTAATTTAATGAGAGAGTGATGGATTAGTTCGTATCGAATACAACATTATCGGATGAATTAAGTGGATTGCAATCGGAGAATGACACATGTCTTTATTGAGACCTATGAATTCAGCTATGAAGACAAAGCCATTACTGACTTGACACATTAATCATTTGATTGAAAATGAATACATGACGCATGGAAACTAAAGCTGTAATAACCTAATTATAGTATAAATACCAGTTCTTTATTAAATTACTTACAAGTTATTCTTTTGTAAATCAGCTTTATAATTTTAGTATAAGAATTACTCTTTATGGGTAAATCTAACACAACTATAAAATTTTAAATAATAAAGTTATTTGTTAATACTCACCCTTTTTTGCATGTAACAAAATAGTAAATAAAAAAAATATTTTGAAATACATTTTCTGCATTAAAATTAAAATTTACCTCACTTTTTTATAACTGTGATAAATTCAATATATTATATTTAAAAATAAATATTATCAATCCTAATTGTAACAGTAGTCGTTTTATAACAAGATAATAAGACATCTAAACGTCTATAAAGTTATTTTATTTAGATAGTTATTTAGATAGCCTTATGTACGTGGTAAACAATTACTTCAGTTCTTATAATTGAGGCTAGTTATCTTTTCTACTGAAGTAGAAGCCCTGCCCCTATCACCCAATAAGCCCTTGACAATCAGATGCCATCCACCAAAAAAGGCGTTGAAAAGTCATTGTTGCCAACACATCGTATAAAATATCCCTGGAATTATCTAATTTTTCCCACAGGTCACCAACCCAAGGCTCCGTCTCTTTGTTTATTGGGTATTTTCAAAGTTGTCCGTGTTAATCAAAGGGTTGTAAAGTTTATAATTAGTTGAATGAAATATTGAGAATGGTTGACTTTTTGTAAACAATATTACAAGTAATTTCAATCATCATATTTACAAATATTTAATTTTTTGTCATTGTTCTTCTCCTCTATACTTTACTCTTAATCTCCTCCTTATCTTCCTACATCAAGTTGACCTTGGCACACTATAACAGAGAAACTCAAACATTACAACAATTTACCTGAAGATTTATTGCCTAATAATTGGTTATAATAAGGAAGTACACCATTGGCAGACAAAAGGACAACAGTTCTCTGGTTTGGGTGAATGATCACACAAGCAGACTCGTCGGCTATCACAATTAACGCAGACAGCGACAGCCACATTGCAATTCAAGTAATAATTAATTGCAAAGGCACCAAAATGTGTACTTTACATACGTTACAATATTATATAATTATGTTTGATTATTATTTTATTGTTTAAAAATATTTTTTTATAAGTAGTGAGCCGTGACACTCTTCTGCCATG
This sequence comes from Neoaliturus tenellus, assembly GCA_030545055.2. NCBI lineage: Eukaryota > Metazoa > Arthropoda > Insecta > Hemiptera > Cicadellidae > Neoaliturus > Neoaliturus tenellus. Next base: position 13,207 of record JAQYXR010000842.1, read on the forward strand.
CGAAATGTCACGTCTCTGATGAACCGTCACCTCGCCTCACTGCAACCAGCGTGTCCCATGAGGACGGGGGCGAGGAGGGGCTCACAACCTACAAGAGAAAACAAAAAACAATAGCGTGGATGGGGTCACTGCAATGAGACTAGTCTTTTCCAGGGCAAGAAAACAGAAATTTTAATTTTTTTACACGGACAAAATTTGAAAGTTCCTTCTTAAATAGAACGACATAAATAGATTTTTTTTAATAAAGTGACCTTGTCATCTGCAAACTTGTTCCAAGGGGGCCCCTTGATCAAAGTTATTTACCAGAAAATGTTCTTAAAACCAAATAACAAATTTAGACTACAAAAAAAACATCAACAATGGCAACAATAATAAGTAATAACAACACTTAAATATCACAGCCGGTCAGGTACAGTGGGAAGCTCCTGAGGAAGAGGCGTGTCCCCAAACGTCAATATCAGGCTCCAGGGTCCTCCTCAGTATCATGGTTGATGAGTTGATGATGGTGGTCAGGCCCGGCGACAGGATTCTCGGGCCCCTGTGCAATTATGAAGTCCGGGCCCCTAGATTCAGGCAACCAACCTACTTACCTTAAAAATTCACTTCCCTTCAACACAACAAAACCATTTATTGGATATGTTAAACATTGCAAGCAATATTTTAAACCCAAATTTACTATTCTGTTACCTAATTTACTTAGTTTTTTTTCATTTATTTCCAAAAAATACAAATTACAGACATCAGTGACACATAATATAGAAGGAAATTATTTCCCCGGATAGACGATTAGTCCGTGTTCGGGGAAAGAGTTCATATCTAGTGTTATGATGCTATCACTTGCTTGATTGTATAAAATTCTTAAAAAGAAAAATATTACACTTTGTAAATTAAACTAGAACTAACTTTTACAGAACCAAAACTCAAGACTAATTGTAAACAAAGGAAGAATCTATTTGCTTAAGAACATAAAAATACATCAGAAGCTACAACTAGCTAAAACTAAGGCTAAGAGATCGAGTTGAAAAATGGTTGGCCTACTATATTTATTGCTATGTGTATGGAGATAGTATGAGTGCTTCTGCAGCAGCCTGTCCAATGCGAGCGAGCCACTCCTGTACTCTCCGCTTATACACAGCGACACTGCCTCTCTCAATTTCAATAATTTCCTTAGGAATATTGCGGTATAAAATATGAGCGATATAAAAAGCATTGTGTTTTATGGAACTCAGGTTTGATTTGGGAATGAAATAACCGAAGTTTAATCTATTTCTTGTTGGATAATTATGTTGTAAATCATGAAATATTTGAATTTTATTGGTTTTAATAAATATTAAAAGGGATTTAATGAATAACTGTCTAATGCTGAAAACAGGGAATTCATTAAATAATTGATCAGTTGGAAAACGTTGTGGTTTTTTAAGGATAATTTTGATCAAAGATTTTTGGGCAACAGAAAGTGGAGAGAGGATAGACAACGAGACGCCTCCCCAGGCCAAAATCCCGTACTGCAACACCGACTGCACGTAGGCGAAGTACACCGTCCTGCAGTGATCCACCGTCAGCACTTGACTCAGTTGGTTAAAGGCATAAACTAGCTTTCTGAGTCTCTGCTTGACGTATTGAACATGTGGTACCCAGCTTAGTTTTTGGTCCATGAAAACGCCTAGATATTTATAATGTTCCACACGTTCAATGACGTCACAGGAACAGTCGTGCGACAGTGGATCACCACAGGAATGCAAACGCAATTTTCTGGGACTGGGGTCACTTTCACTTTTGAAAAATATTGGCAAACATTTCGTTTTTGATACATTTAATGTTAGAGTGTTATGATCCAGCCAGTTTTTAATTTTAATTAAGTCTGTTGAAGCCTGTTGATATACCTCGTCCCACGTGCAGCCGGCGGTCACCACGGCCGTGTCATCGGCAAAGAGGAACAATCTGCTCCCCGTGTTCAGCCTTGAGATGTTGTTGATGTATATCAAAAATAACAATGGCCCAAGATTACTTCCCTGGACCTAGTCGATATTGGTTTCATCGCTGTCGACTCCATTGATTGATACAACTTGTAAACGATTTTCAAGGTAACTGTAAAACCATTTGAGAGATGACTGATCAATACCAACTAAACGTAGTTTAGAGATTAATTTTTGTCTATCAATGGAGTCAAAAGCTTTGGCGAGGTCCAGGAAAGTAACCAAGACACGCTTTTTGTCATTAACCTGATTGTAAATGTGTCTATTTATATCAAATAATGCGTGTGCGGTACTTTTATTACTTCTAAAGCCGTATTGTGAGTTTGAAATGATGTTTTCGTTTTCAAGGTATAGTGCCAATTGGGATTTGACACATTTTTCAAGGATCTTTGAAATGACACCAAGCAAAGATATTGGTCTCAAATTAGAAACGCAACTTTTTTGTCCAGATTTAAAAATAGGAATGACTTTAGCAATTTTGAATGCGTCCGGGAATTTGCCAGTTCGAATACTCAAATTGATTACAAAAAGAAGTGGTTCGATTAAAATATCAATATTACTTTTAATTAATTTAGCAGGTATGCCATCCCAGAATGGGGCAGAATTTCCCCTTATATTTTTAACAACATCAAAAAGCTCCTCACGAGTGACAAGCCGCAGCGTGAACACCGAGGTCGCTGCGTGGTCGGCGTCGTCCACCTCCGGCGGCCCGCGTGCATGCAACGCACTAGCCAGTTCTAATCCTACAGAGGCGAAATAATTATTGAAGTTGTTGCTAATGATTTTAATCTGTTCGTGAGAGGCAGTGGCGCTATGATCACAAAAGGCTTCTACCGGAAATTTATCTTTTCCGGTTGGGCGGCCGGCGGCCTCATTAACGACATTCCAAAATTTTCTTGAATCCCCTTGGGTCTCGTCAATTTTATTTCTGTAAAAACTATATTTTGCCTTTTTTATTACTGACTTTAGGGTATTTCGATATCTAATAAATCTTGCGCGCAAACTAGTATTAAAAGGATGAGTTTTCAGTAATCTACTCAATTTATCTCGGTAACGAATGGAATTTATAATGCCATTTGTTATCCATGGTTTTATCTTCGACGTTTTTGCTGATCTGGTTACGAGGAATGTGTTCCGCTCTAAGGTTGAACAAAGTGTTTTGTTGAATGTGTCCGATACTGAATCAATATTTTCAGACATTAATACTTGACTCCAATCAATAAATGATAGTTCATTTCGGATTTCAGTCCAATTAGTTTTCCTAAAAACAGAATTAGATATTGATTTGTTATTCCTAAAAATATTTGTTATTTCCAAGCATGTAGTGTAATGGTCAGTAATTGCTGTGTGTAAAACTGCTGATTTAACCATAATCTTAGAGGGTAGTTTTATGAAAAAGTGATCAATGCATGTTTTACTAGCGGGTCTTGTAACTTTATCAATGGCTGGGATGTATCCCAAATCACTCATTATATCTAAATATCGCTCCTCTTGGGAATTTAGCTGAGGTTGAAGTATGTCACAATTTATGTCACCAGCAAAGATTTTGAGGCGTGACTGTGAAATGTTATTTGTTATTGTGTCTCTGAGACCGTCGACGAAGACCGGTAAGGATGTAGCAGGACTACGGTAAACGCATAAAATGTCGCATGATTCGCCAGCCCAGGATAAAATTAAATTATTTACTTTTCCTCCCAAATGAATATGCCAAAGTCATGATTTTTATTTTTTTTTGTATTTATTATATTGGTGAATGAATATTAGTAAAAAATAAAAATGGAGGTTTAGCGATTAATTTTCTTACTACAAAAGCAGTGTAGGTTTTATAAAAAAACTTAATGAAAATAGTATAAAATCAATAGAGAATTATTAGGCTTATGTTCATTTAACATCACACATCATAATAATACAACTTGTCTAGCCGTGGTGAGGTCTTGGTCTAACCTTCTTCCTTGCAAAGTCATCAATTTTTGTTTCTATTTTAGCACATCCCGGCGGGCGAACGAACAGGTGTGTCCAGCAGTCAAGGTCATTGCGTAATAACAATTGGTATTAATAATATAAAGAGCGGAATTAAAATAATCTGAAAATAAAAAATCACAACTGAGAAATCAAATCATCACTCGTTTTTATGAGGCCTTAGAATTCTTTATGTCAAAATGTAAATGATTAAAATGCAGTTGTCAGTCGGCGGACCATAAAAAATAAAAAATAAAAATAAATAAAAAAAAAAACATTAGGCTTACAAGTCGGTGAAAATATTTTTTTAAACTTTTTCCTGAAGAAAAAAAAATATTTGCTCACTTAGGTTAATTGCTCACTACCTTTAAGTTTTATAAATTTAGTTTTAATCTTAAGCCTTTATTAATCTTCTTACAACAACACAGAATCCTATACTATAATACGAGCAATCTATATATACTAGGGGGCCCGTGCAGCGCAATGCGCTGCATTTATTATAGAGTATTAAATCTTGCTCCATGGTAATGGACAGAGTTACTTTGAATAAAAATTAAACTGTAGTGAAAATCAGATAAAACATAATGGTGTTTCATCAATCGATCTTCATTACTAATTCTGCAACTTGCCAATGTGACACTGTTGAGATTTGGTGGTTGTTCTTTTAGTTCAAAATTAGCTAAGATTACGTAGTTGTTTATTTTTCCGGTTTGTCTTAGGGTCTCTGTCTAAACACTCCTACAAAATCTAGAATAAATTCACAGATGTTGGATCTACATAGTTCATCAAACATAAAACTTAAATGAAAACAGCCCACACAGCACAAGTACATCCCCAGGAGTTCCTAAACATATCCTTAAGGGATATTGGAATATCCCGGGGAAATCCTTAATATCCCCAATATTCTCAAAAAGTCATCCCAGGGATCTCCTGGGGATATTAAATGTCCGCGCATATCCCGCGTTTTGGGATATCCTTTCGGGATATCCTTAGGATATTCAAATATCCCTATGGGATGTCGTTAAAAACTGGTCTAAAACTTGTAAATTGTAACTATTTTCATCAAAGTTTATAAATAAATGCATTTCTGCTAACGAACAAATTACAAAAATGAAAATAATTTGGAGCAAAAAGTATAAGCCCATGCCAGGATTTGAACCTGTGACCTCACACTCAATGACCTGACGCTCTAACCTATTGAGCCAACTGACCTGTGCTCTGAGGTGTTCTCATTTACTATTAAGTATTGAAACTTGACCTTCATTGGTGCACTTGGAAGTTTTGCGAGTCAAAGTAAAAAAGTTTGCCTAAATTTGAAGTAACTTTACAAATTGACTATTTTCACATATTTAAAAATTTTGAAATAAAATAGCAAAACCTTTTGAATGTGAACTGTTATATGTAATTTGGATTGTATATTTTAACACAAAAAGATTATTAATTATACTTGATATATTTTAATTTGAGTAAAATCACTACATTTTATTTGATGTAGTTTGACCTTTTGAAAGTGTATTTGATGTAAAATAGATACCTATCCTGTGTACGTTATGGTGTGTAATGGTAAGTCGAGATATCCCAGCGTAAACCCAAATATCCCCAATATTTTCTAAGTCATTCCAAGGATATCCTAGGGATATTGCAAATCATACATTTTGGGATATCCTTTCACGATATCCCCAGGACATTGAATATTTTTAAGAGATATCCTTCGAGGCCCATCTGGAACTCCTGTCATGAAGAAAGGCAGCCATGGCATTGCTTATGAAAATTTCCCATACTTTTTACTAAGAGTTATTTTCAGAGGTTTTCATTAGAGAAAATTATTTATTAAAACTTTAGTTTATAGTGAATGACCTATACACTATTTTGCATTATATAGCTTTAATCACTGACACTTCCTATGGATGCTCTTTGTAGATCCTTTCAACTATAATGTTTGAATTCAAACAAATCTATTTGGCTTGTAAACAATGTTATTATCTAATGCTATTAGATTGTTTAATTAATTTTCTGGACCTATATGATACAAGTTTATTTAGTATTTCAATAATTTACACTGTGTCAACAGATATTTACTTGGGAAATCCTGAGAATATCCTAAGGATGTGAACGATTTTATAGAATTTAATTAAAACTATGCTTACGGACATATTCCAGGGACTTCCCCAGGAGCTCTTTTCAGAAGTTTTCGAAAAGAGGCCTCTAAGAAAAATGGTTGAATGACTTGATGATTTTAGACTTTTAGCAAAACCCCTATTTTGAATGTTTGAACTAAATTGAAAAAAAACGCACATATCCTAGGGATATCCTTGGAATATGGCCGTTTACGCAGGCCTGACACATCCTTGGGATATCTCTGGAATATCCTTTGAAATTTTGTTTGACGGGTGTCTTATAGCCAAAAAAAGTAAAACAAATCCATTTTAAACCTGTTTTGTTTGAATTTGTTTAATTTTAGTCCTATTAACGTAAAAAGTTTGTATTTCTATTAAAGTCCTTTTGGGATATGCTTAGAATGTCCTAGAATATCCTCCATATCCCGGGATCTGAATAGGATATTTGGGACTCGTTTGGGATATCCTGGGGAAATCTTGTGCTCATTGGGAGAATAAAAATCAACATTTCATTACAACTCCCCTGAAAACAGAATAAAAATCAACATTTCATTACAACTCCCCGGTCCTGTATGAGTATGCAACACTCACTGCGGCTGTTATGAGATGTTGTCGACAAAGAGAATGAGTCCACATTACTGTTAAAAAAGAACTAAAGCCCCAATAATTCGTAATTTTCCATGGCATTACAAAATGTAAATAAAGAAATCACTTAAATAAGGAGAATCTACATATTTGTTAGTGTGGTCCATTTTGGTTTGATGAGGTATTTATTTTATTATTGAAATTTCTCTTTGAACAAACCATATCTGAAATAAGCTTGTTTTCTACACTGGAAGTAAAAAAACATTTAAATGTAGTTTCTTTTAAACATGATTTTTAATGTGTATCATTTTGCATTAAATCTTTGTATAGTATAATATTAAACAAACAGGTTATAACACCTACAACCAACTATCCCTTTTCCTTATAATTTACAGAGTTTGGAAACCCATGCACACAAATTTAGTGTTCTATTTTAATATTTGTAAACTTTTGTTATTGTTTAAATACCAATCAGACAACCCATAAGACCCACGTCAAAAATTTCAATTTCCAAACTTGTTTTTGTAGGTCCTGCATGAATTTTTCTAGGGTTATGTTACTAAACTTATTTTGTGCCCAAATACACGTAAATAAAATGTTCAAGAAAATCTTTCCGCTAAATTTTGAGATAAGTTTCAAATACGACAAAAGACAATTCTTGTTTAAAGTATGAAATTGTGTTGATATTTCAGTACCAGTAGTTCAATTGCTTGTATTCAGCTTTTAACATGTGTTTGTCTGTTTTACAATCAACAGCTGTTTTATATTGCAATTCAATACAAACTGTTCCCCATGTTAATCTTATGGACAACAAATGAACTTTGAGGGCTTCCTGTGAGCTCCAGAATTAAAATATCAAAAATCTAAGACCTTATTGCAAAACTACAAACTGAGACCATTCTTTTGACACCTCAAACTTTAAAATTGGTCCAGAAATAAGGGAGGAGTAGTGTTAACAAAAAAGGGGCATCACGTATTATATCTATACTAGGGGGCCTGTGCAGCGCAATGCGCTGCATTTATTAGGGTACCTGGTGATCAAACTTTGCTCCATGGTAATACTTTGAAAAAAAAATTTTTTTCATTATAGTGAAAATCAGATAGAACATTATTGGTGTTTCATAGATCGATCTTCATTACCAATTTTCCAACTTCCCAATGTGATAGTGTTGAGATGTGATGCTCGTTCTTTTAGGTCTGAATTAGCTAAGATTACGTAGTTGTTCTTTTGCCGATATGTCTTGGGGCCTTTGTCTAAACCCTCATATAAAATTTAGAATAAATTCACAGATGTTGGATCCACATAGTTCATCAAACATAAAACGTAAATGACAACAGAATAAAAATTAACATTCCATTACTCCCCGGTCCAGTATGAGTTATGCAGCACTCACTGCGGCTGTTTTTGTAGTACTACTGTATGAGGTAGTCAATGACACAGTGAATGAGTCCACATTACTGTTTTAACTTAACTTTCCATGACATTACAAAATTTAAATAAAGAAATCACCAAATTAAGAGAGTCTACATCTTTGTTGGTGTGGTCCATTTTATTTTTAGTGGCATTTTTATTTTGGTTAAAATTTCTCTTTATAGAAACCATTTTTGTAATAAGCTGGTTTTCTATACTGGAGGTAAAAAACTTTTAAATGTTGTCTTTTACACAGATTTTTTAATCAATCAATCAATCAACATTTATTCGGCTGACAATTAAGAAATTGCATTAGCCTATATAAACTTATCTATAATACCTAAAATTGATTTAAAATTCATAATTTCTTATTTTATATTGTAAAAGTCTTCCATTGAATAAATGCTCAGGTCAATATGATGTCTTCTTAATTTCTTCTTAAATATGTTTGTGTCTGAATTCATATTCTTAATTTCAGTAGGAAGGTTATTGTAAATTTTGGTATAGTTATATTTAATATGATTTTCATAAAATGATGTTCTATGATGAACGGCTAAAATATTATTAGTTTTTCTGAGATTCATGTTTGTGTTATTGGTTTTTATAGTATGAACTTTATGTGTAATGAATAATATGTGTAGCGTTCTGCTTAAAACATCTTTATACTATAATAGTAAATAATAAGGTTATTACACTTACAACCAACTATATCTTTTCCTTATAGTTTATAGCAGTTTGAAATCCCATGCACACAAATTTAGTGATCTATTTTAATATTTGTTACCTTTCATTATTATTCCAATACCAGTCGGACGACCAATAAGACCCATGTCAAGAATTTCAATTTCCAAAATTGTTTTCGTAAACAAAAATAAATTTTTCTAGGGTTAAGTTATAAATTTTATTTTTGTGCTAAAATACGCGTTAATAAAACTTTCAAGCAAAATCTACCAGCTACATTTTGAAAAAAGGTTAAAAGCTCAGATTAGACACTCCTCGTATTAAAGTATGAAATTATGTTGATATTTCAGTAGTCTACCATTTCAATCTTCTTCTATTCAGCTTTTAACATATGTGTTTGTTTGTTTAACTATCAACAGTTGTTTTATTTAGCAATCCAATATAAATTGTTCCCCATATTAATCTTATGGACAAAAAATGAACTTTGAATCCTTCCCGTGGGCTTCAGAATTAAAATATCAAAAATCTAAAACCTTATTGCAAAACTACGAACTGAGACCATTCTTTTGACACCTCAAACTTTAAAATTGGTCCAGAAATAAGGGAGGAGTAGTGTTAACAAAAAAAGGGCATCACGTATTATATATATATATATATATATATAGATATATATAAGCGAAATCCCACTCACTGACTCATCACGAAATCTCAGGAACTACCAAACGGATTTACTTGAAACTTTGAACATAGGTTAATCTTGCCTCCTAGGTGCTCACTAAGAAACGATTTTGCAAAATTCCTTCAGGGCTCCGCCCCACACGACTTGAAAGTTACCATGCTATTCTTATGGAAGCAACATTTTTGTATTGGAACATATGATAACATTAAAATATAATATTAATTTTGTAAACAGCTGTTCACATTCAATTTATTGAGGGAAGATTAGTAATAAAAATTTAGAGGATTTTGCGGCGATTGAGCTTAGCGATAAAGCTAAACCTGACGGGAAGTGATAATACTGACTGACTCATCATGAAATCTCAGGAACTACCGAACGTATTTACTTGAAACTTTAAACACAGGTTCGTCTTGCCTCTTAGGTGCTCACAAAGAAACGATTTTAGAAAATTTATTCAGGGCTCCCCCCACAGGCCATCGATGTTTTAATATAATGCTATCCGCATGGCCAAATTTAAATACAAATAGGAAACCTGCACGGTTGAAATTTGGAGTGATCTCTTTTTTCTTGGATGCTAAAAAAAGTGCTTTAAACATCCCCTTTAGAACTCCACCCCACAGAAGCTCACAGTTACTGTATAAGCCTACGTGTTGAAATTTGACATGGACTCTTTGCTTATAGATACTAATTAAGAAACTGTTTTGCAAAAGTTTTTGAAGCACTTTAGGGCTCCGCCCCACTGGACTTGAGGATTCCTTTAGGGCCTCCGGGGTTTAAAATTGACATGGACGTTTCTCTTTGCTCATGGGTGCTCCTTTAGAAACTGTTTTGAAAATATAATTTTTGAAGCACTTTAGGGCTCCGCCCCACTGGACTTCAGAATTACTTTAAGGTCTCCAGGGTCGAAATTTGACACAGACATTTCTTTTTGCTCATGGGTGTTCCCTAAGAAACGGTTTTGCAAATATTGTTTTCAAAGTTATTTAGGGCTCCACCCCACAGGACTTCAAAATTACTTTTGGGCCTCCGGGGTTCAAATTTGAATCGGACGTTCCTCTTTTCTCATAGTTACAAAGAATACCTTTAGTTACTCATAGTTACTAAAATTCTATTTTGCAAATTTCCTTTAGGGCTCCACCCCATAGAACTTCGAGGTTACCATAGATCGTAGGGGGTTGTTGTTGCTGTTGTTATAATTACTTTTGGGCCTCCGGGGTAAAATATGAATCGGACGTTCCTCTTCTCATAGTTACTGACTAAAAAACGGTTTTGCAAATATAGTTTTTTCAATTCCTTAGGGCTCCACCCCACAGGTCTTGAAAATTACTCTAGTGCCCACGGGGTTGAAATTTGACGTGGACCTTAGTCTTTGTCATAGTTGCTCACTAAAAAATAATTTTCAAATTTCCTTTAGGGCTCTGCCCAATCGAACCTCAAAATTACCATTGATAGGGGGTATAAATTTAATGTGGATGTTCCGTTTTGCTAACAGGTGCTCATTACAAAATGGTTTTGTAAATATAGTTTTTGAAGTTCTTTAGGGCTCCACCCCCCAACTGACCAAAGAAATCACCCCCAAAATTAATCAAGGGCCAAAGGGTTTTAAACTTGACATGGACGTTCCTCTTTGCTCATAAAGGGAATTTTGCAAATTTCCTTTGGGGCTCCTCCCCACAAATTCTCAAAACTACCATAGATCCTACGGGTTGAAGTTTAACATAAACGTTGTTTTGCTAATAGGTGTTCACTAAGAAACAGTTTTGCAAATATAGTTTTTGATGTTCTTTACGGCTCCGCCCCACATGGCTTCAGAATGACTGTAGGGCTTACAGGGTTGAAATTTGACATGGTCGTTCCTATTTGCTCATAGGTTCTCAGGACCTTTTCTATTTAAGAAACCTTTACTCACCAAGAACAGGTTTTGCGAAATACCTTCAGGGCTCCACTCACACTACTCCTTTGTTTCAATATCATTCTTAAGGAAGTATATTTCGTTGCTCTTTAAAACGATTTTATTACCTATTAAATAAATTCAATCACGGGCGAAGCCGTGACGGGCAACAGCTAGTGTCTGATAAATGTGTGTTCCACGATCTCAAAATCTAGCGGTTAGAAACTTTGCATTAAAGAGTGTTTTGGCCCAAAAATAAGTTTAAAAAAGGCCTCAATCCCAGGAAAAATCGAATTTTGACTAAATTTAAGTTTAAAAATCGTAATTTATAACATTGGTCTAATGGGTTGCTATTTTGGAAACGAAATAACAACGAAATAAGGTGTACAAATTTTGTAACAAAAATAAAGAAACATTTTATGTTAAGCAGACTTTTTGAAACAACTGTTAACTGTAAAGAGGTATAGTTGGTTTCTGGAAAAAAATTGATAGCTCTATTATCATGACAGTATATCAAAACTGAATTAAAACCAACGAGCCAGGCTCGGTTAACCTGGTACTTGTACAAAACCAATCCAATTAGAACATAAAAACATCTACAGCACCCAAATGCGAGGTTGAAAGAAATATACGCTTAGTACATTGCTGGTGTTGTTTGGTGCTCAGGTCGCAACCTGATCTGATGTAGGCCCTATTTAAAGGCTGGGTGGGAACGGGGCCTACGAGAACTACGTTAGTTATGTAGGCCCCGAGTCACGCCGCGCCTGCGCGGGGCCCGTGAGTGCGTGTGCGACCAGCGCCAGGCAGGCACAACGGTTCTTGTTCAAGGGAATTTCTCACAGTAGCACCACCAAACTCAGTGTTTACAATTATTGGTTTGTTTATAATTAAGCTAAACTAATTATTCTCTGCTCATTTACATTAAGCTCGTAAATAAAAAGAGCAGCCGTAAAGCATTCGAACTTAATCTGTCATGTTTATTTTAACAATGAATGTTCATTGTACACTTTCGGATGTTTTAAATCTACAAAATGTTTTTCGTCGGCCCGGGCCCCCTGTGAGCCCGGGCCCCTATGCATTTGCCCCCTCTGCCCCCCCTTGTCGCCGGCCCTGATGGTGGTGGACGTCCGCACTGGGACTATCTATTTATTTATTTGTTGTCCTTGTTGTCGTCGTTTATAAGTTTATTTTTGTTATTTCACTTTAAGATGATTTGGTTTTTAATCTAGCTCTTGTTAAATTATTTAGATCAAGAGGCCCTCTTGGGAATGTCTAAATTAAGTACAGAGGTCAAGGTTGCAAAGTAGGCTAGTAGTAAAATAAGAAGGATTTCCTCACTGTGTATTTAAGGAGCGAAATTCTCAAGTGGTTGTTCCTGATGTTCAAAAATAAAGTTCTAATTTTATCCCCCTGCAATGACTAGTCTCAATGGAGTGACTCCACCCAGGGTAATGTTTTTTTTTTTTTTTTTGTTTTTGTTTTTTTTTTGTAGGTTTGTGGGCCCTCCTCGTCTCCGTCCTCATGGGACACGCTGTCAGATCCTGGTTGGTTGTAGTGAGGCTGGGTGCGAAGGCGAGGTGGCGTTTTGGCAGCCTTTATTGTACCAGTGATTATATGTACTGAATAAGAGTGACGTAGGCATTGGTTAATAAGACCGTAGATAGGTGTAAGAAATTTTCGGGAAATTTTATTTACTTGGTTATTTGGCAACACTAATTTTTTTCCACAATACTTTGGCAGAACATCTGATTTTGAAGATTTCCCACATGAAGGTTAGCGGCTTGTACTGTAGTAATACGAATACATTTGTACAACCAACCATACGTTAAATTAATCAGTTTATATTAGCTTATAAGATATTTTATTAGGCCTGATTTGTATAAAAGTACTACTTTTCCAATGTTAACTTAACTATAAATACTAGTTATACAACTTCATAGTAAATAAAACTATTATTATTTTTATTACCATTACTATCAAGATTAGAAGCATTTTCCAAAATTATCTTTTAAATGATTTGTGTAATAACTTTTTTAGGGGATACTGTAAGTTCAAAAGTAATAAAGGCTTGGCTTTACTTGCAAATTAGTTCACAACCTGCTGTTTATGAAAGTCTGTCGTATATCAAACTCTATATGAGCTTAAATATTGGATACAACAAGATAATCAAGGTTCTAATATACCGAGGTGGAAGCTTAATGTATATTGTTCAATAAGTATTTTCATTCTTCTTTGGAAAATATTAATGGAAATTTAATTTAATAGTGACAAAACTGATAAAGATTAAGAGCACTTGTTTTTTATATGAATGCCTGCAGTGTGTAGCGATACGCAGCGTTTGGGCTTAGTATTTTATTACTCATCGTGTCAGAAACTCTTTCAACAATAAAAGCCATCTGGTAGCTAAAAGTCACATTTCTGACCATCTTGATAGCAGCACCAAATAGACCAATGCGCCATTGACAGTAGTATCCCTCCGCAACTCCGCAGCAACGGGGGATATAAAAAGTTATTGAATGATATGTGTTATCTGCGAAATAAATTATCTATTGGGGAATATTTCACATATTAATAAATAATTTCTAACCAATAATCTACAGCTGAGGCAGGACGATGTAAACTAAACAAGTGTATGTGGCGTTGCAAATTCGACGAATTACAGAGTTCCTTGCAAACACGGATGCTTTTTCTGGTAAAAACAGTCCAACAAAGAGGTGTAATTTTTAATTAATTGTTTAATTAATTTAAGTTTAATTAAGTTTAATTAATTAAATTAAGTTTTAATTAATTGTTTAATGTAATTGTTTAAGTGATTTTTGAGGTGGTGGAGCCTTTCATATCGGACCACTGCGCCATTATGTTGACATTGCCCTGTGATCAAAGTGTGAAAGGAAATAAACAAATCATAGGTACCTTCCAAAACATGAGCGACAGCAACCTTCACGAATTGAAAGTTAGGTTGAGTTGGGAGAAGTGGGATGAAGTCTATCTAGCTAAAAATGTAAATGATAAATACCATCATCTTATAGAAACGTTGCAATATTATATCAGCATATCGTGTCCGGAAAAACAGATGAAGAAGAAAATGGTGAGGAAGGCGGAATGGATCTCGGAAGAGGTTGTAGCTTTCAAACAAGTATTACTCGATTCATACGACAATTGGAAGACCAAAAAATCGGAAGATGCAAGACTGAACTACATTTCACTAAAGAAGGATTATAAAAGATTAATAAAAACTACCAAGCATCAGTATTACTCAAACTGCATAAAAAATTCATCCAACACCCTGGTAGGAGTGTGGAAGGTGGTAAACAAACATAGACCTGGTGGTAGTAGCAGACAAACAGAAAATCTGGTATTGAAAATAAATAACAGGGAAAGTGAAAACCCTCAAATCATCTCAAAAAATTTGAACAAATATTTCATAAATGTTCCAGATAGTGTAACGTCCAACAGCGATATCAAGTCCTGGTCAGGTTTCCCCTGTCATAGTAGTTTAGGCTTGTCATCCTTTGGTAAAATTACAGTAAGTGAAATCAGAGACACAGTTATGAAATTTAAACCTAAGAACTCTAAAGGCCATGACGGAATATCGATGAAAATAGTCAAGACTTGTATAAATGAATTAGTGGAACCTATAGTTGATGTTGTTAATCAGTCATTCGCTCAAGCAACCTTCCCGGAAGATGGTAAACTGGCCTTGGTGAAACCACTACACAAAAAAGGCAATAAGAAAGATATGAAGAACTACCGTCCGATTTCTCTACTACCGGCCATCACTAAAATTTTAGAGAAAATTGTCTGTGATAAATTGATCAACTTTCTTGAAAATAAAAATTATCTCTCCTCAAAACAGTTTGGATTTAGAAAAAATAAGTCAACAAAGCTAGCCTTAGTGGAACTAATAAACAAAATTATTGATAGACTGGAAAACGGGGAAACAGCAATTGGAACACTTATAGATCTTCAAAAAGCTTTTGATTGTGTTGACTTAAACATACTTATAGAAAAATTAGCTGCAGCCGGCCTAAGGGATGGAGCCTTGAGATGGATGTCATCTTATTTACACAACAGGAAGCAATCCACCGCAATTTCTTATATAGATTCTACATTTGAAAACAAAATCTACTATTCTGAGTTTGAAAACGTATCAAGAGGCGTTCCCCAGGGCTCGACCCTCGGCCCTATTCTATACTTAATTTACGTTAACGACATTGGGGACCATATTGACATTGACCATCTTGTCACATTCGCTGATGACACGACAGTGCTTACTTCCAATGCAAATTTAGATGACTTACAGATATCCACCTTTATGAACATAAACTGTGTTTCTCAGTATTTTACAGATATGAGGCTTTCAGTCAATGAAGAGAAAACCAAATTTCTTCACTTCAAAACGTCACAGCTCCAAAATAGGAGACCGCTTCACAGCGTTGCCTTAATGTTGGGGGAACAGGAACTTGAGGAAGACCCACAAACCACCTGCCTGGGAGTTGTCTTAGATAATAACTTAAAATGGGATGCCCAAGTTGAACAACTTTTTTCTAAATTGTCCACAAACCTATTTGTTATAAGAAGCTTGGTGAATCTTTTAGGTATTGACTCATTAAAAATGGTTTATTTCAGTCTGTTTGAAAGTCATATCCGATATTCCATCATTCTTTGGGGAGCCTCAAGTAAGAAAAACTTGGAAAAAATCTTCAAATTACAGAAGCGAACCATCAGAACAATAGCTCAGCAACCATCCCGGACCCCATGCTCCACATTTTTCAAAAAATATCAAATTTTAACAGTACCATCTCTTTATGTATGGGAAACCGTAGTTTTAGTTAAAAGCCAGAACCTGTTCCACATGCCTGTCCACCAATACAACACTCGACATAGAAATAGATTTGCCATCTCTCATCGTCTTCGTCTCTCGGAAACCAAACCAGAATACATGGGAAGGAAATTTTTTCAAAAACTACCGGAAGACCTTAAAAATATAAATAGCCTCAAGAAGTTTAAAGTTAAGCTTAAACAGCACCTTATTGACAAATGCTATTATAGCCTGCCAACCGAGTAATTAGTCAAGTAATTTGTCAAATATAAACAATTAATTAAATGAAGAGGAAGGAGAAGTACGACTCGCCACATACTCTGCCTCGGAGTCTACGTGGTCCAAAGGATAACTCTAACTCTAACTCTGTACATTTTGCACATAAAAATTGTTTACTTAAATATTCGTTTAACAAAAATCACTTTTTAATCATCCAGGTACAAATATATTTTTTTAATGAATTCATAACAAACCTGTACTATATAAATAAAATTATTGGATATTTAAATACCTTGTTTAGCTAAGATGAAAATAAATTAAGAGGTAAAGGTGAAATTTAAAATTCATTAATAAGGATTCTAAATAGTAAAAATTAGTAAGTTATGGTTGGCAACTTGAGTAAATGTCATAAGTAACACATACAGATACAAGTTTAAGTTTTTTTTTTCTAAAGAGGTTGGCGGACCTCTTTTTTGCCTTACTTTGCTCCGTCCATATAGACTATTGATCTGTGCGTGGATCGCATTAGACAAAGTAAGGAGGTGAGCCGCTACAGTACAAGGTAAAAGGTACTGATAAAAGTTACTGGCAGAACGCGGATTCGAACCCACGACATCGCTGCCATGGTTCCGAAATCCGGTGCGCTAACCACTACGCCACCGACTCACCCAATGTAATAAGTAATATTTCTTTCTCTTAATTAAGTAATAAAGTAATATTTCTTTATAATTTTTGTGTAATTACTGTCTGTCATAAAGTGTTGGTATCCATTCTTTTTATGACATGTAACGTTCTAAATTAACGTTAATTCAATTACAAACACTTTTTAATTCAATCAGCAATATTTTCGATTCCTTATAACAATATATTATAATCCTTAAGGGATCAAAACTACATGATCACCTAAGAGTAAATGGTGGTGCTTTGCAACGATATCAGCTATATTACAATGGCTGTGTAATTATACGTGTTGCCAAGTTGTTACTAAACAATGGTCATACAAGAGGTGACATCGTAACAGCTGTAGCGGTCGCTATAAGAAATGGTATAGCTGTATCTGTATAGAGCAATGTACACATAATTTACATTTTCATATAATCAACGAAACTTTGTTGAGTATCAAAGTATGATAAAATTTAAAATCCCCACCTTAATATTAACTTATTATTAACTTACCCTACTAGTTGAACAAAATTATAGTTTTATCCGTATCAAAATCAGTGCCTAACATACTTTTAGAAAAATCCAATCCCCTTTTCACCATCTACGCTACTTTTAGCTACAGACTACCGAGTAACTTTTTTATTTTATAAAAAGAATAAAATGTTTGCAAATACCTCATTGGCAGTGATTAAAACACTAGTAGGTCTACAAAATGAAAAAAAGTCTGAGTTTTATTATTATATATAACTCTAAACAAATAACACAACTCAATGTACAGATTTATCACACTATTGAATGTTATTAAATAACATAAAGTTATATCCACAACCTTTAGTAAAATTATTGTATTTTGGTTTCATGATTACTTTTTATAATATTCATAAGATTATAAATTTATCAAAGTTGCAACGGAAACGTGTTATGTTAATTATATGAAGGTTATTTACTTATTAAAAAGAAATTATTGAGTTAGTAATAAGTATCGCAGTTAGTATTGCTCAAACAAATAAATTCATATTACAACTCGCTAGTCCCTTTCATAAAACATCCTGAGATCGGTTTGTGAGAGCCAATCGCTGGTGGGTGCTCGGCGGTGGCGGCTGCATTAACAAGATAAACAGCTCCTGGCAACGGCGTTCCAGATGAAATTAACTTTCCGATATTATTGAACATTTAGGAATCCTTTCAATTCATGCATATAACCTGACTTCGTTTCATGTCAATATAAATGCCACATACCTGAAGATAGACTTGTTCCTGGAACTATAAGTCATTAATAATCAAAGTGAAGAAAGTACTTCAAGGAAAGGGAGCATATGACTGAACTCAAGACCATTGAAAATACATCTATCGATTCTTCAATGAATCACGTAGTTTAGGTCATCCACTAACGATAATGTAAATAGTATTTTGCTCAGTAAAAAAATTAATTGTTGATTGTTTAACTTTTTCAATTCAGGTGGTCCATCCGAAAATGACCTATCAATGATGATGATTCAATGGTAAAATGGTAACAAGTTTTTATGATTCTGTGCTATAAAATACTAAGGATTAGGGCAATGGGTCATGTAAAAAACTAATGCTAAGTATATAATGATTATTCTATTATTAAAATTTGCGTGAGATCGTAGAAAAAAATCAGATAGATATAAGTATTAGGTATGTATTAAGATATTACATTACAGGGGGCGGACGCGTTCTATTGAATACTGAAGGAACTAATAAACTATAAAAATTTTATTTATTTAAACAAGGCAAAGGCGTTTTATTACCAAGAAAGGAAGAATGAATATATTTCCTTGGTATTTGCATTCATTCCATGTTCACACAATATTTTATTACTTTTGCTCTCTCTCTCTCTCTCGTCTCTCTCTCTCTCTCTCTCTCTCTCTCTCTCTCTCTTCTCTCTCTCTCTCTCTCTCTCTCTCTCTCTCTCTCTCTTCTCTCTCTCTCTCTCTCTTCTCTCTCTCTCTCTCTCTCTCTATCTCTCTCTTCTCTCTCTCTCAAATCATCCCTTTTATGATGAACGGTTTTACATATATAAATTGAAAAAGAATACTTTTTGAAAGCTTTAATACTGTTGCAAACATTAACAAATTTTTCTCACAATAAAAATCTAACACTTTAAAAATTTTTTAAGGACAGTTAATATCAATGCCCTTTTGCTTGCTTCGTGCTTGCTTCCTGAGGTTCCAGTGGGCTGGGAGAGCCCACTGCGGCTGTTATAGGGCTTTGCCCTCTTCAGCCTCGGATAGGGTTGTGGGATGTGGTTCGGCACTACTTTGTGGACTTTTTTTATTTTTTCTTTCGTTGCCTGCTTTCGTGCCAGGGTGGGGGTAGGCGTAGCGGTTGACTCCGACACTACGGTGGGACTTTTTTTGTTTTTTCTTTGGTTGCCTACTTTCATGCCGGAGGGGAGGGAGGAGGGGAGGAGTTCTGACACTACGGTAGGGCTTTTTTATTTTTTTCTTTCGGTGCCTACTTTCGCGCCAGAGGGGGAAAGGAGCCACTGCGACCAGGACTTTGAATAGTCGGAAGACTGCTAAACGAGATGCCTGGCGCAATGGGGGTAGGGTAGTGGTTTGCTACGGTCGTTGTGGAGTTACTGTGTGGGTGCATGGTTTGTGGTGTATTGGTGGGGTTATGGTGGCAGATCTAGGTTAGAGAGGTGGTGGATTGTGAGGGTTTGGCGGTCGGTGAGGTACGGGTCGAAGTATGGTGTGAGGAAGTCAGAGTGGCGGTTGTTGAGGTAGAGGAGGAAGTCACGGAGTGGAGGGATGGTAAGGGCCTCTTAAACCGTGTGGTTACGGGACCATGGGGGAAGATGGGAGGCTAGGTGGAGGGCTCTTCTCTTGGTCTTTTCAACGTTGGAGATGTTGTGGTCGGGGAGTGTCAGTAGGAGAGGGTGGGCGTATGTGATGACGGGGCGGATAATTGAGGTGTAGAGGCGGGCGAGGACGGTAGTGGAGCAGCCTTGGTTACGGTTGTTGAGGACACGGAGTGCACGGAGGTTGGTTGTGGCTCGGCGTTTGGTGTCGGTAATGTGGGGGATGAAGGAGAGATTGGGGTCCAACTTAACACCCAGGTAAGTACAGGTTTTACGGAGGGTAAGGCGGATGTTGTTGAAAATTATGGGATCGGCTTTGGTTCGACGGAAGCAACGGGAGTGGAAATTAAAGAAGCAGAGTTGGGTTTTGGAGGCATTGAGTAGGATGCGCCAGCGGTTGCAGAAGGCAAGGTAGGTATTGAGGGTTTCGGTGGTTTTGCGGATCAAGGGGAGATGCTGCATCTCTGATACCCAGAACGCCGTGTCATCGGCGAACTGGGCCAGACCGCAGGAGGTGTCGGTGGGGTTTCGGGGAACCGGGGCCGGGAGGTCACGGACGTACAAAATGTACAGGAGAGGACTTATGGTGGAGCCCTGGGGGACCCCAGCCATGATGGTGAAGGTGGTGGATAGGTTACCATGTAGCCGGATTCGGGCGGTGCGTCCATCAAAGAAGTGAGAAATCCATCTTACGATGATGGTAGGAACTGGAGTGCCAGCAGCTTGGCCCGGAGGCCGTTGTGCCAAACCGTATCGAAGGCCTTTTGGACATCCATCAGGGCTAGGATTGTGGGGCTGTGGAGCGAGTTGTTCGTATGGAGGCATGTGACGACCCGCAGAAGCTGGTCGTACATTTTGACTCCAGGTCGAAAACCCGCCTGTGTGATGGGGAGGAGGCCTAGGAGGTTGAGGTGGAGTGGAGCCTTGCGGTAAGGATCTTCTCGAAGAGTTTCGAGAGGGTTGAGGTGAGGCTGATGGGGCGGTAGTTCGATGATTTCTGGATCTTCGTAGGGCTTAGGAAAAAGGATGACGTGGGCATGTTTCCATGCTTTGGGGGAGTAGCCGAGGTGGAGGACGGAGGTGTACAGGACAGTCAGTAGGGTGATGAGTGGTGGGGGAGCTTTTCTGATGAGGAGGTTAGAGATGTCGCCAGGACCGGGGGCTATGTTACGGAGGCGTTTCAGGAGTATTTCGTCAGTAGTGATTGGACGTAGGAGTTCGTGGTGGGGCAGGTCTTGGGGGATGGTGTCAGGTGGTTTGAAGAGGTTGGGTTGTTGGTCAACAAGTGCGTTAATGTGATGAAAGTGGGCCTCATCAAAGTCGGGATGTTGTGGGACAGAGTGGATGCGGGACAGGCAATCACGGAACGCCTCAGCATTGCCTTGGCTGTCCGTGACGACTGTACCGTCGACAAGGAGGGGGGATGTTTGTGTGTGGGGGGTCGTTTGTGCGTTTGACGAGACGCCAAAACGGACGGGGGTTGTTGTGGAAGTCGGATTCGGCCTTCTCGCACACCTTCAGTGCCCTGGAGTCCCTGTAGGCGCGCATGGCAACCTTGACCCGTTCCACCAGAGCTCTGTAAGTGTCGTGAAGGTAGGGAGAGGAGGTGTCTCGGAGTAGGAGGTGACGAACTCGTCGTTTTGCTTTGATGAGGTTGAGTACATCAGGGGGCAGTCTCAGAGGGGTGTGTAGGACACGTTTCATAGGAAAAACAAGGTTTTTCGCCGTGACAATGGCCGTGGTTATGGTGGAGTGGAGTTCCTCGACTTGGGCCGGGGTTTGAGGCGGTGGATCATGGGTTAGCGGGTCGAGAGAGGTGAACAGGGAATGGGCAAAGAGACCCCAATCAGCATTCCGATAATCAGTGATTTCGAAAGCGTCATGGGAATCTACTTTGTCGGTTAAGGAGGTGATTTTCAGGTCAAAAATCAGAGGAATGTGGTCAGAGCCCAAGTCGTGACCGGAGAGGATTTTAATGATTTTCCTGGAGAGTGCTGGTGAGGTGATCAGTTTGTCAGGGGAGGTTGGAACTTGGCCCTCATGAGCAGGGTACCTGGTAGGGGGGTTTGGTGGTGGTGTAGACCGGAGTCGGTAAGGAAACGGACTATAAGCCTACCTTGGGGAGTAGTTGTGCGGTCCCCAAGGGCCTGGTGGTGGCTGTTCAGGTCGGCCGCTATTACCAGTCTGGGATGGGTAGCGGCGAAATGGGCCATTAGGTCAACTAAGTCCGGGGTGAGGGGATTCGCATGAATGGTTAGTAGGGTGATGGGCTGTTGTCTGGGGAGGTGTATTGTAGCCATGAGGGCCGAGTAGGTTTCACCGGGGAGGGGGAAAGGTTGGACGTCACGTTATGAACGGAAAGCGATAGCTAGGCCGACAGAGTTCGGGAGGTGGTCACGGCGAATGAAGGAGAAATACGGAAGGTAGGAAGTACGGTTTGGAAAGTACGATTGTTCTTTTTATTATTTAAAAGTAAAGTTTGAATTAGTAGTTTTCATCTCTAAGAGCATAAATGGGTTTTTATGGTGCTCAATCGTGTTTTAATAACTATGCGTGTAATTCAAATAAAGATAACTACTTTCTCTGAGTGATGAACAAGAGTTTTTTTTCACCATAATGCAGAATTTGACTTTTAATCGTTAATAATATTAACTACAAAATTGTATTTTAGAGATTACATTTACAAAGAAGTAATAAGCTGTGTTCACATTTCTCTTATTTGCAAAAAAAGCAATTCTACATCTTAAAAATAATAAACAACTAATAACACACTTCGCGAACAGCTGGTTTTACAATCAAAAACTTCCTAAATAGGACCTATAAAAAATATTCCATTTGATTTTGAACAATCAACATTCTTATCAATGGATACTTAGTACTATATGTGAAAAAATTAATATAACAGCTTTGAGTTGAAAAATTTTACTATAAGCCCGATTAGTATTGATATAAAAAAATAATTGAGTTATTTTAATGCTTGTTAATATTGAAAAAAATGTTCTTAACTATACTGAAAGAAGATAACCGACATCTTAGTTATCATAAAAAATGTATCTTTTGAATAATATATTTCGATAAATTACATTTAAATATTATATTATCAATAAGTTAACTGATACTTATCATTTTTATGAAGTCATGTCAGTGTACCGAGATGAGACAACACTCTGGAGGGCTAGCTATAGCTCACGTACTGTATGAGCTACAGGTTTAATCTTCATTGATCACTTAGCTATAGTCGTGTTTCAAGATGTTAGTAACCGCATACCTCAGTCTCTACTTGTTCCAGTTAACATTGATTCCACATTAATTTGATCCTCATTGATCACTGAGCTATAGTTGGTTTTCAACCCATATAGCACAAGTACGGCAATTTGATGTAAAATTGATGTAAAAGATGTCAATGTCATTGATATTTTTGATGTCATATTGACTTCAAATGTGACAAAAAAAACGTCATTTTGATGTCAATGTGAAGTAAAAATGTCCCGATTTTTTATGTCAAATTGATGTCAGTAAATTGATGAACTATGACATCAATTTTACATCACATTGATGTCAAACTGACAAACTAATCTTGTCAAAATTGATTTAAAATATCCCCAATAGCAAAACAAAAGTAATAACATGGTAATTTTTAACCGATAAACAACTATAGAAGCGGCAAAAAGTTTTTGTCGCTGGCAGGATTTGAACCCATGGCCTCTAGGTTTCCAAGCCGCGACCCTACCTACTACGCCACGCTGCTCTCTGCTTCACTTATTATTTGTTACACTACTTGGCCAGTTGATACTCAAGTTTCTTTGCGTTGATCAAATCAAACGCATTTCACGTGGCCTATATATTTTTATGTCTTCCCAAATAGGTCTTAAACTAGAGTTCCCTTACATGTTTGTTTCGTGTGTAAATGTTTAACAAATTGCAGTTATCTCAATTGATGTAAAAATTTTGACTGTGTGATCAAATACTTTACATAATTTTTACATCAAAATGATGTCAAGTTTTTAACGAGTTCAATTGTTTTAAACAAATAATGATGTTCTCTTGTTGTAAAAGACTTAAAGAAATGTTTTTTCTTCACTTATTACTCTAAATGTTAAATTTAAAATGCATAATTTTTACAATATTTTGACGTCAAAACTTGATTTAATATTTTACTTTGACGACTTTGATCACTTTTTGACGTCAAATTGACAACGTGTGCTATGTGGGAAGATGTTAGTAACCCCATATTATCCCTTACTCTAGTTGTTCCAATTAACGTTGATTTTACATAAATTACTTCCTCATTGATCACTGAGCTATAGTTGTGTTTCAAGACGTTAGTAAATGAATACCTCAGTCTATAGTTGTTCTATTAAACATTGATTCCTCTCTAATTGGATGCTCATTGATCACAGAATTATAGTCGTGTTCCAAGATGTTAGCAATTGCATACCTCACTATCTAGTTGTTTCAGTTATCAGTGATTCGACATTAATTGGATTGATCACTGAGCTTCAGTTGGGTTTCAAGATATTAGTAACTGCATTACTTACTCTACAGTTGTTCCTGTTAACTTTAACTCCACATTAATTAGATCCTCATTTATCACTGAGCTACAGTTGGTTTTTAAGATATTAGTAACCGCATTACTTACTCTAAAGTTGTTCCTGTTAATACCACATTAATTAGATCATCAGTGATCACTGAGCTACAGTTATTTTCGAGATGTAAGTAACCGCATATCCCTCATTCTAGTTGTTCCAATTAACGTTGATTCCAAATTAATGGGATCCTCATTTATCACTGAGCTATAGTTGGTTTTTTTTAAATGTTAGTAACCGCATACCTCATTCTCTTGTTGGGCCGTTTAACGTTGATTCCACTTTTTATTCTCATTTATCACTTAGGTATAGTTACTCACTCTCTAATTGTTCCAGTTAACATTAATTTTACATAAATTACTTCCTCATTGATCACTGAGCTATAGTTATATTTAAAGACGTTAGTAAATGCATACCTCACTCTATAGTTGTTCTATTAAACATTGATTCCTTTCTAATTGGATGCTCATTGATCACTGAACTATAGTTGTGTTTCAAGATGTTATCAATTGCATACCTCACTATCTAGTTGTTTCAGTTATCATTGATTCGACATTAATTGGATCCTCATTGATCACTGAGCTTCAGTTGATTTTCAAGACGTTACTGACAGCATATGAATATTCTAGTTGTTCCAATTATGATTGATCCCATATTAATATGATCCTCATTGATCACTCAGCTATAGATGGTTTTCATGATATTAGTAACCGCATTACTTACTCTACAGTTGTTCCTGTTAATACCACATTAATTAGATCATCATTGATCACTGAGCTACAGTTATTTTCAAGATGTAAGTAACCGCATATCCCTCATTCTAGTTGTTTCAATTAATATTGATTCCACATTAATGGGATCCTCATTTATCACTGAGCTATAGTTGTTTTTGTTAAATGTTAGTAACCGCATACCTCATTCTCTAGTTGCGCCGGTTAACGTTGATTCCACTTTTTATTCTCATTTATCACTTAGGTATAGTTACTCACTCTCTAATTGTTCCAGTTAACATTGATTTTACATAAATTACTTCCTCATTGATCACTGAGCTATAGTTGTGTTTCAAGACGTTAGTAAATGCATACCTCACTCTATAGTTGTTCTATTAAACATTGATTCCTCTCTAATTGGATGCTCATTGATCACTGAATTTTAGTTGTGTTTCAATATGTTATCAATTGCATACCTCACTATCTAGTTGTTTCAGTTATCATTGATTCGACGTTAATTGGATTCTCATTGATCACTGAGCTTCAGTTGAGTTTCAAGACGTTACTGACAGCATATAAAACACTCTAGTTGTTCCAATTATGATTGATCCCATATTAATGTGATCCTCATTGATCACTGAGCTATAGTTGGTTTTCAAGATATTAGTAACCACATTACTTACTCTACAGTTGTTCATGTTAACTTTAATTCCATAATAATAAGATCCTTATTGATCACTGAGCTATAGTTGGTTTTCAAGATGTTATTAACAGCATTACTTACTCTATAATTGTTGCTGTTAACTTTGATTCCACATTAATTGGATCCTCATTGATCACTGAGCTACAATTGGTTTTAAAGATGTTAGTAACCGCATATCCCTCACTCCAGTTGTTCCAATTAACGTTGATTCCATATTAATGGGATCCTCATTGATCACTGAGGTACAGTTGGTCTTCAAGATGTTCGTCACCGCATATCCCTCACTCTAGTTGTTCCAATTAACGTTGATTCCATATTAACGGGATCCTCATTGATCACTGAGCTACAGTTGGTTTTCAAGATGTTCGTAACCGCAAATCCCTCACTCTAGTTGTTCCAATTAACGTTGATTCCATATTAATGGGATCCTCATTGATCACTGAGCTACAGTTGGTTTTCAAGATGTTAGTAACCGCATATCCCTCATTCTAGTTGTTCCAAATAATGTTGATTCGACATTAATGGGATCCTCATTTATCATTGAGCTATAGTTGTTTTTGTTAAATGTTAGTAACCGCATACCTCATTCTCTAGTTGCGCTGGTTAACGTTGATTCCACTTTTTATTCTCATTTATCACTTAGGTATAGTTACTTAGTCTCTAACTGTTCCAGTTAACATTGATTTTACATAAATTACTTCCTCATTGATCACTGAGCTATAGTTGTGTTTCAAGACGTTAGTAAATGCATACCTCACTCTATAGTTGTTCTTTTAAACATTGATTCCTCTCTAATTGGATCCTCATTGATCACTGAATTTTAGTTGTGTTTCAAGATGTTATCAATTGCATACCTCACTATCTAGTTGTTTCAGTTATCATTGATTCGACGTTAATTGGATCCTCATTGATCACTGAGCTTCATTTGGGTTTCAAGACGTTACTGACAGCATATGAAACACTCTAGTTGTTCCAATTATGATTGATCCTATATTAATATGATTTTCATTGATCACTGAGCTATAGTTGGTTTTCAAAATATTAGTAACCGCATTACTTACTCTACAGTTATTCATGTTAACTTTAATTCCATATTAATAAGATCCTTATTGATCACTGAGCTACAGTTGGTTTTCAAGATGTTCGTAACCGCATATCCCTCACTCTAGTTGTTCCAATTAACGTTGATTCCATATTAATGGGATCCTCATTGATCACTGAGCTACAGTTGGTTTTTAAGATGTTAGTAACCGCATATCCCTCACTCTAGTTGTTCCAATTAACGTTGATTCCAAATTAATGGGATCCTCATTCATCACTGAGCTATAGTTGGTTTTTTAAAATGTTAGTAACCGCATACCTCATTCTCTAGTTGCGCCGGTTAACGTAAATTCCACTTTTTATTCTCATTTATCACTTAGGTATACTTACTCACTCTCTAATTGTTCCAGTTAACATTGATTTTACATAAATTACTTCCTCATTGATCATTGAGCTATAGTTGTGTTTCAAGACGTTAGTATATGCATACCTCACTCTATAGTTGTTCTATTAAACATTGATTCCTCTCTTATTGGATGCTCATTGATCACTGAACTTTATTTGTGTTTCAAGATGTTATCAGTTGCATACCTCACTATCTAGTTGTTTTAGTTATCATTGATTCGACATTAATTGGATCCTCATTGATCACTGAGCTTCAGTTGATTTTCAAGACGTTACTGACAGCATATGAAACATTCTAGTTTTTCCAATTATGATTGATCCCATATTAATATGATCCTCATTGATCACTCAGCTATAGTTGGTTTTCAAGATATTAGTAACCGCATTACTTACTCTACAGTTGTTCCGGTTAATACCACATTAGTTAGATCCTCATTGATCACTGAGCTACAGTTGGTTTTCAAGATGTTAGTAACCGCATATCCCTGTCTCTAGTTGTTCCAATTAACGTTGATTCCAAATTAATGGGATCCTCATTCATCACTGAGCTATAGTTGGTTTTTTAAAAGGTTAGTAACCGCATACCTCATTCTCTAGTTGCGCCGGTTAACGTAGATTCCACTTATTATTCTCATTTATCACTTAGGTATAGTTACTCACTCTCTAATTGTTCCAGTTAACATTGATTTTACATAAATTACTTCCTCATTGATCACTGAGCTTTAGTTGTGTTTCAAGACGTTAGTAAATGCATACCTCACTCTATAGTTGTTCTATTAAACATTGATTCCTCTCTAATTGGATGCTCATTGATCACTGAACTTTATTTGTGTTTCAAGATGTTATCAGTTGCATACCTCACTATCTAGTTGTTTCAGTTATCGTTGATTCGACATTAATGTGATTCTCATTGATCACTGAGCTTCAGTTGGGTTTCCAGACGTTACTGACAGCATATGAAACACTCTAGTTATTCCAATTATGATTGATCCCATATTAATATGATCCTCATTGATCACTGAGCTATAGTTGGTTTTCAAGATATTAGTAACCGCATTACTTACTCTACAGTTGTTCATGTTAACTTTAATTCCATATTAATAAGATCCTTATTGATCACTGAGCTATAGTTGGTTTTCAAGATGTTATTAACAGCATTACTTACTCTATAGTTGTTGCTGTTAACTTTGATTCCACATTAATTGGATCCTCATTGATCACTGAGCTACAATTGGTTTAAAGATGTTAGTAAAAGCATATCCCTCACTCCAGTTGTTCCAATTAACGTTGATTCCATATTAACGGGATCCTCATTGAACACTGAGCTACAGTTGGTTTTCAAGATGTTCGTAACCGCAAATCCCTCACTCTAGTTGTTCCAATTAACGTTGATTCCATATTAATTGGATCCTCATTGATCACTGAGCTACAGTTGGTTTTCAAGATGTTAGTAACCGCATATCCCTCATTCTAGTTGTTCCAAATAATGTTGATTCGACATTAATGGGATCCTCATTTATCATTGAGCTATAGTTGTTTTTGTTAAATGTTAGTAACCGCATACCTCATTCTCTAGTTGCGCTGGTTAACGTTGATTCCACTTTTTATTCTCATTTATCACTTAGGTATAGTTACTTAGTCTCTAACTGTTCCAGTTAACATTGATTTTACATAAATTACTTCCTCATTGATCACTGAGCTATAGTTGTGTTTCAAGACGTTAGTAAATGCATACCTCACTCTATAGTTGTTCTATTAAACATTGATTCCTCTCTAATTGGATCCTCATTGATCACTGAATTTTTAGTTGTGTTTCAAGATGTTATCAATTGCATACCTCACTATCTAGTTGTTTCAGTTATCATTGATTCGACGTTAATTGGATCCTCATTGATCACTGAGCTTCATTTGGGTTTGAAGACGTTACTGACAGCATATGAAACACTCTAGTTATTCCAATTATGATTGATCCCATATTAATATGATTTTCATTGATCACTGAGCTATAGTTGGTTTTCAAAATATTAGTAACCGCATTACTTACTCTACAGTTATTCATGTTAACTTTAATTCCATATTAATAAGATCCTTATTGATCACTGAGCTACAGTTGGTTTTCAAGATGTTCGTAACCGCATATCCCTCACTCTAGTTGTTCCAATTAACGTTGATTCCATATTAATGGATCCTCATTGATCACTGAGCTACAGTTGGTTTTTAAGATGTTAGTAACCACATATCCCTCACTCTAGTTGTTCCAATTAACGTTGATTCCAAATTAATGGGATCCTCATTCATCACTGAGCTATAGTTTTTTTTTTTTAATGTTAGTAACCGCATACCTCATTCTCTAGTTGCGCCGGTTAACGTAGATTCCACTTTTTATTCTTATTTATCACTTAGGAATACTTACTCACTCTCTAATTGTTCCAGTTAACATTGATTTTACATAAATTACTTCCTCATTGATCACTGAGCTATAGTTGTGTTTCAAGACGTTAGTAAATGCATACCTCACTCTATAGTTGTTCTATTAAACATTGATTCCTCTCTTATTGGATGCTCATTGATCACTGAACTTTATTTGTGTTTCAAGATGTTATCAGTTGCATACCTCACTATCTAGTTGTTTTAGTTATCATTGATTCGACATTAATTGGATCCTCATTGATCACTGAGCTTCAGTTGATTTTCAAGACGTTACTGACAGCATATGAAACATTCTAGTTTTTCCAATTATGATTGATCCCATTTTAATATGATCCTCATTGATCACTCAGCTATAGTTGGTTTTCAAGATATTAGTAACCGCATTACTTACTCTACAGTTGTTCCTGTTAATACCACATTAGTTAGATCATCATTGATCACTGAGCTACAGTTATTTTCAAGATGTAAGTAACCGCATATCCCTCATTCTAGTTGTTCCAATTAATGTTGATTCCACATTAATGGGATCCTCATTTATCACTGAGCTATAGTTGTATTTTTTAAAATGTTAGTAACCGCATACCTCATTCTCTAGTTGCGCCGGTTAACGTTGATTCCACTTTTTATTTTCATTTATCACTTAGGAATAGTTACTCAGTCTCTATTTGTTCCAGTTAACATTGATTTTACATAAATTACTTCCTCATTGATCACTGAGCTATAGTTGTGTTTCAAGACGTTAGTAAATGCATACCTCACTCTATAGTTGTTCTATTAAACATTGATTCCTCTCTAATTGGATGCTCATTGATCACTGAATTTTAGTTGTGTTTCAAGATGTTATCAATTGCATACCTCACTATCTAGTTATTTCAGTTATCATTGAATCGACGTTAATTGGATGCTCGTTGATCACTGAGCTTCAGTTGGGTTTCAAGACGTTACTGACAGCATATGAAACACTCTAGTTGTTCCAATTATGATTGATCCCATATTAATATGATCCTCATTGATCATTGAGCTATAGTTGGTTTTCAAAATATTAGTAACCGCATTACTTACTCTACAGTTATTCATGTTAACTTTAATTCCATATTAATAAGATCCTTATTGATCACTAAGCTACAGTTGGTTTTCAAAATGTTCGTAACCGCATATCCCTCATTCTAGTTGTTCCAATTAACGTTGATTCCACATTAATGGGATCCTCATTTATCACTGAGCTATAGTTAATTTTTTTTAATGTTAGTAACCGCATACCTCATTCTCTAGTTGCGCCGGTTAACGTTGATTCCACTTTTTATTCTCATTCATAACTTATGTATAGTTACTCAGTCTCTAATTGTTCCAGTTAACATTGATTTTACATAAATTACTTCCTCATTGATCACTGAGCTATAGTTGTGTTTCAAGACGTTAGTAAATGCATACCTAACTCTATAGTTGTTCTATTAAACATTGATTCCTCTCTAATTGGATGCTCATTGATCACTGAATTTTAGTTGTGTTTCAAGATGTTATCAATTGCATACCTCACTATCTAGTTGTTTCAGTTATCATTGACTCGACGTTAATTGGATCCTCGTTGATCACTGAGCTTCGGTTGGGTTTCAAGACGTTACTGACAGCATATGAAACACTCTAGTTGTTCCAATTATGATTGATCCCATATTAATATGATCCTCATTGATCACTGAGCTATAGTTGGTTTTCAAGATATTAGTAACCACATTACTTACTCTACAGTTGTTCATGTTAACTTTAATTCCATATTAATAAGATCCTTATTGATCATTGAGCTATAGTTGGTTTTCAAGATGTTATTAACAGCATTACTTACTCTATAATTGTTGCTGTTAACTTTGATTCCACATTAATTGGATCCTCATTGATCACTGAGCTTCAATTGGTTTTAAAGATGTTAGTAACCGCATATGCCTCACTTTAGTTGTTCCAATTAACGTTGATTCCATATTAATGGGATCCTCATTGATCACTGAGCTACTGTTGGTTTTTAAGATGTTAGTAACCGCATATCCCTCACTCTAGTTGTTCCAATTAACGTTGATTCCAAATTAATGGGATCCTCATTCATCACTGAGCTATAGTTGGTTTTTTAAAATGTTAGTAACCGCATACCTCATTCTCTAGTTGCGCCGGTTAACGTAGATTCCACTTTTTATTCTCATTTATCACTTAGGTATACTTACTCACTCTCTAATTGTTCCAGTTAACATTGATTTTACATAAATTACTTCCTCATTGATCACTGAGCTATAGTTGTGTTTAAAGACGTTAGTAAATGCATACCTCACTCAATAGTTGTTCTATTAAACATTGATTCCTCTCTAATTGGATGCTCATTGATCACTGAATTTTAGTTGTGTTTCGAGATGTTATCAATTGCATACCTCACTATCTAGTTGTTTCAGTTATCATTGACTAAACGTTAATTGGATCCTCGTTGATCACTGAGCTTCAGTTGGGTTTCAAGACGTTACTGACAGCATATGAAACACTCTAGTTGTTCCAATTATGATTGATCCCATATTAATATGATCCTCATTGATCACTGAGCTATAGTTGGTTTTCAAGATATTAGTAACCACATTACTTACTCTACAGTTGTTCATGTTAACTTGTCAGAAAAAACAATCAATTATTAAAGTTAGTTGAACAAAAACACATGTTAAAAGTAAACTAACACAAAACTTTTATTAAATCAAATCTTCTCTTTAAACAATACAAAAACTCTTGATGAAAAATATGCTCTCCATAAAACCTCTTTAGTTTTCTCTTATTAAAAAAAAAACACCACCCCTTTTAAAAAACTCTATTCAACTCACTTCAACAAAAGGTAAACAAATAACTATCAAAACAAAATAATATGTGATTACAAAAACAATAAACATATGATTCTTAATAAAATCAAACACATTTAAAAACAGGTAATTTTAAATTTGTCATGACACATATTATATACAAATATTATTAATTCTAACACCTCCCTTGTCATGACAAAATTTAATCAGAAACAAAAACAAACTATTCCACTGATCGAAACAATTCTGTGTCTAGCAGTCACTCCTATTCCACTAATCCAAGTGATTCTCTGAGTTGAACTGTTTAAGTAGCTTCTCAACGTACTTTGTCTGATCTACATACACCGCATTTTCAGTTACATTCATAGACATAGATAAAACACTTTTAATTTGTCCATGATCCTTGAAGTCCAAGAACGTACTTAATTTGGATTTAAAGCATTTTAGCGCCTCCGAAGTTCCAATACAAATTATATGATCGACATAAATTCCCACTGCTATATGTTCGTCAAAATACACACAAGGTTCACACACTGACCTTTGAAGGCCGATTTCTCTTAAAACATTGTCAAAACACATGTTCCAATTCTTCGCACTATGGTGTAGTCCATACATGCTCTTTTTTAACTTATAAACACAGTTCTTTGTTTTTGCAAAACCACTTGGCTGTTCAACATAGACTTCCTCCTCAATGGGACTTTTTAGATATGCTGCATTTACATCATAATGCTCAATGTTCCAACCTTTATCAACTGAAAGGGCAATCAGAAGTCTAATAGTCTCTCTTCTTATAACTGGACTGTACGTATCCCAGAAGTCAATACCTTCAATGTGTGTATATCCTAAAGCAACAAGTTGGGCCTTATAAACATGTTCGTTGCCATCATTTCCCTCTTTAATTCTAAACACCCACTTAGTGCCGATTATATTTTTGTCTTTTGGTCTCTCAACTAGTTCCCAACAATCATTGTCTTCAAACACTTGCAATTCTCTCTTCATTGCTTCTTCCCATTGTTTACTGTTTGGACCATTTAGAGCTTCTTTCACATTTTTTGGTAGACTGTCGTTCATGTCTGATACAACACTCAATCTGCATCCAACACAATCAGTACAGTGTCTAGACTTTCTGATTCTCTTAGATCTTCGAACATCAGGTATATCAACATTTACAAACTCATTTTCACAAATATCTCCTATTGTGCCTCCTCCTCCTTCAACCACTTGAATCGATTCCTGCTCATCACTAGAACTGCCACTTTGTTGCTCATCACTAGAACTGTCACTTGAGTTCAAATTGCTAATTTTGGTTCTTCACAACTCTTAGTAGTTTGTATAGGTTCATCCAGTTGTTTTCCTCCCCTAATCTTCATTGGAAAAACGTTATCTTAAAAAATGACATCTTTCAAAGTTTTTTCATGAAGATTTTCAACTTGATTCTTGTATTTCATTAATTCTTCGCAGACATCACTTTTATTCTGTAGGACACTAACTTCAGTGTAGCGTGAAAAATCGTCAGTCAATGTTAAACAATACTTTCCTCCTCCTTTGGATTTTGGTTTCACGTAACACACATCAGAGTAGGCTAGATCTAATGGCGCAGTTGACCTCACAGATCTGTCTGGAAAAGGGGATTTCTTTGCTTTCCCTTTAGAACACACTTCACATTTATAATTTGTATCCCTTTTTTCAATCATCTCACTGTCGGGTAAGTTTTCAGCATGACCAAAACGCTGATGCCACAAATCTCTCGTCACCATTTTTAAGGCAGTAACACCCTCTATTTTCTCATCTGAATCACATTTAGGCTCATGATTAGTTTTCTCCAACTCATACCAATCGCATTTGATTATGTACATGTCGTCATTTCCAGCACTAGCACAAAAAAGTTCCTCATCTCCACTTCGTTTATCAAACGCCCTAAGTACACCATTATCAATTGTGTATCTCACTCCGGTTTCTTCCAGCTGCCTCACCGATAAAATGTTCTCTGAAACATCAGGAACCCATAAAACTTTACTCAGTTTCAATGTCCATCCGCCATTGTCATCATGTATCTTCATAGTTAATGATCCAACACCCTTCACATCGCATGACACTTTTTTCTTTCCCATTTGCACTTTTCCACCAACATTTTCGGTGAAATCATTTAGTAGTTCTCGAAAAGGAGTAATATGATGATTGCATCCACAATCTACAATCCAGATGTTTGCATTTTGAATCACATTATCTTCCAAGTCTTTTTCCTTCTCACCACTTTGACATCCTCTCATCATATGCGCTGAATATTTCACTTTCACCAAACTGTTTCCAACCTTTCTCTCTTCAAACATTGGCTCACTTCTTTCTTCATAGTGGAAGTTCCTGCTTTTTAAGTTACTCTCTGGTTTACTAGAAATATTTGTTTCACATGGCTTTCTTGAATTATTTTTACATTTTGATGATGGATGTCCCTCCTTACCACAGTTGTAGCAAATAACGCTTCCTTTTGCTTTCGCTGTCTTAGCTTTTGGACATTCACGCGCAAAATGGCCAGATTCTCCACAACAATAACAAGATTTATCTTCATTACTCGTCTTTTCATACTTTTGGCTTCTAAGTTCATCCTTCAAAAATTTTCCTTTGTTTTTCATCATGTAGGTTTTTATTTCTTGATTTTTTCTCTCATTTTCCAGTCTCTCTCTCTGTAACCTATTTTCTTCAAGCAATAACTTACTCTTCACATTTTCAGAGGTCAGTTTTTCTTCATTTAACTCCATTACATGGGTAATTTGTTTATAATACTCCTGTCTTAAGCCCCTTAACATATAAGCCGCTAAGTCTTGGTCATTGATGTTGGAACCGTGATTTCTTAACTTTTCCACCAATTGTTCCACTCGATTAAGATACTCCAACATGGATTCTTCAGATTTCTTTGTACATCTTGATAATTCATCCATTGTGTTCACAAACTGGAGTGGGGAAATCTTGAGATGAATTGCTTTTAGTCGGTTCCAAGCATGTTTAGCTCTTTCATGTTTTGTGACATCATTTAAATAACAATCTTCGACTAATTCAGTCAAATAGCTAAGTGCGATCAAATTCTCTTCTTCCTCTTTTTCATCAAGGTCTTCATCATCATCATATCCGGGGTCAATGGCATTCCAGCACTTTTTCCTCACTAAATAAGCTTTAACTCTTTTACTCCACACGAGATAATTGTTTGGTCCTAGTCTTTCTATTTTGACACTTTCACTGTTTTTAGGCATCGTTTGACAAGATTTCTCAATCAAAAAACACAAAACAAAGTACGCATGGAAACAACACACGTGGGCTCTGGGCCCATAACCTGTCAGAAAAAACAATCAATTATTAAAGTTAGTTGAACAAAAACACATGTTAAAAGTAAACTAACACAAAACTTTTATTAAATCAAATCTTCTCTTTAAACAATAAAAAATCTCTTGATGAAAAATATGCTCTCCATAAAACCTCTTTAGTTTTCTCTTATTAAAAAAAAAAAAAAAAACACCACCCATTTTAAAAAACTCTACTCAACTCACTTCAACAAAAGGTAAACAAATAACTATCAAAACAAAATAATATGTGATTACAAAAACAATAAACATGTGATTCTTAATAAAATCAAACACATTTAAAAACAGGTAATTTTAAATTTGTCATGACACATATTATATACAAATATTATTAATTCTAACAAACTTTAATTCCATATTAATAAGATCCTTATTGATCACTGAGCTATAGTTGGTTTTCAAGACGTTATTAACAGCATTACTTACTCTATAATTGTTGCTGTTAACTTTGATTCCACATTAATTGGATCCTCATTGATCACTGAG
Organism: Neoaliturus tenellus; assembly: GCA_030545055.2. Lineage (NCBI taxonomy): Eukaryota > Metazoa > Arthropoda > Insecta > Hemiptera > Cicadellidae > Neoaliturus > Neoaliturus tenellus. The sequence goes on from JAQYXR010000842.1 coordinate 49,573, forward strand.
CTTCAATTGGTTTTAAAGATGTTAGTAACCGCATATCCCTCACTCCAGTTGTTCCAATTAACGTTGATTCCATATTAATGGGATCCTCATTGATCACTGAGGTACAGTTGGTCTTCAAGATGTTCGTAACCGCATATCCCTCATTCTAGTTGTTCCAATTAACGTTGATTCCATATTAATGGGATCCTCATTGATCACTGAGCTACTGTTGGTTTTTAAGATGTTAGTAACCGCATATCCCTCACTCTAGTTGTTCCAATTAACGTTGATTCCAAATTAATGGGATCCTCATTCATCACTGAGCTATAGTTGGTTTTTTTAAATGTTAGTAACCGCATACCTCATTCTCTAGTTGCGCCGGTTAACGTAGATTCCACTTTTTATTCTCATTTATCACTTAGGTATAGTTACTCACTCTCTAATTGTTCCAGTTAACATTGATTTTACATAAATTACTTCCTCATTGATCACTGAGCTATAGTTGTGTTTCAAGACGTTAGTAAATGCATACCTCACTCTATAGTTGTTCTATTAAACATCGATTCCTCTCTAATTGGATGCTCATTGATCACTGAATTTTAGTTGTGTTTCAAGACGTTATCAATTGCATACCTCACTAGCTAGTTGTTTCAGTTATCATTGAATCGACGTTAATTGGATCCTCGTTGATCACTGAGCTTCAGTTGGGTTTCAAGACGTTACTGACAGCATATGAAACACTCTAGTTGTTCCAATTATGATTGATCCCATATTAATATGATCCTCATTGATCACTGAGCTATAGTTGGTATTCAAAATATTAGTAACCATATTACTTACTCTACAGTTATTCATGTTAACTTTAATTCCATATTAATAAGATCCTTATTGATCACTAAGCTACAGTTGGTTTTCAAGATGTTCGTAACCACATATCCCTCACTCTAGTTGTTCCAATTAACGTGGATTCCAAATTAATGGGATCCTCATTCATCACTGAGCTATAGTTGGTTTTTTAAAATGTTAGTAACCACATACCTCATTCTCTAGTTGCGCCGGTTAACGTAGATTCCCCTTTTATTCTCATTTATCACTTAGGTATAGTTACTCACTCTCTAATTGTTCCAGTTAACATTGATTTTACATAAATTACTTCCTCACTGATCACTGAGCTATAGTTGTGTTTCAAGACGTTAGTAAATGCATACCTCACTCTATAGTTGTTCTATTAAACATTGATTCCTCTCTTATTGGATGCTCATTGATCACTGAACTTTATTTGTGTTTCAAGATGTTATCAGTTGCATACCTCACCATATAGTTGTTTTAGTTATCATTGATTCGACATTAATTGGATCCTCATTGATCACTGAGCTTCAGTTGATTTTCAAAACGTTACTGACAGCATATGAAACACTCTAGTTGTTCCAATTATGATTGATCCCATATTAATATGATCCTCATTGATCACTGAGCTATAGTTGGTTTTCAAAATATTAGTAACCGCATTACTTACTCTACAGTTATTCATGTTAACTTTAATTCCATATTAATAAGATCCTTATTGATCACTGAGCTACAGTTATTTTTCAAGATGTTCGTAACCGCATATCCCTCACTTTAGATGTTCCAATTAACGTTGATTCCAAATTAATGGGACCCTCATTCATCACTGAGCTATAGTTGGTTTTTTAAAATGTTAGTAACCGCATACCTCATTCTCTAGTTGCGCCGGTTAACGTAGATTCCACTTTTTATTCTCATTTATCACTTAGGTATAGTTACTCACTCTCTAATTGTTCCAGTTAACATTGATTTTACATAAATTACTTCCTCATTGATCACTGAGCTATAGTTGTGTTTCAAGACGTTAGTAAATGAATACCTCAGTCTATAGTTGTTCTATTAAACATTGATTCCTCTCTAATTGGATGCTCATTGATCACAGAATTATAGTCGTGTTCCAAGATGTTAGCAATTGCATACCTCACTATCTAGTTGTTTCAGTTATCAGTGATTCGACATTAATTGGATTGATCACTGAGCTTCAGTTGGGTTTCAAGATATTAGTAACTGCATTACTTACTCTACAGTTGTTCCTGTTAACTTTAACTCCACATTAATTAGATCCTCATTTATCACTGAGCTACAGTTGGTTTTTAAGATATTAGTAACCGCATTACTTACTCTAAAGTTGTTCCTGTTAATACCACATTAATTAGATCATCAGTGATCACTGAGCTACAGTTATTTTCGAGATGTAAGTAACCGCATATCCCTCATTCTAGTTGTTCCAATTAACGTTGATTCCAAATTAATGGGATCCTCATTTATCACTGAGCTATAGTTGGTTTTTTTTAAATGTTAGTAACCGCATACCTCATTCTCTTGTTGGGCCGTTTAACGTTGATTCCACTTTTTATTCTCATTTATCACTTAGGTATAGTTACTCACTCTCTAATTGTTCCAGTTAACATTAATTTTACATAAATTACTTCCTCATTGATCACTGAGCTATAGTTATATTTAAAGACGTTAGTAAATGCATACCTCACTCTATAGTTGTTCTATTAAACATTGATTCCTTTCTAATTGGATGCTCATTGATCACTAAACTATAGTTGTGTTTCAAGATGTTATCAATTGCATACCTCACTATCTAGTTGTTTCAGTTATCATTGATTCAACGTTAATTGGATCCTCATTGATCACTGAGCTTCAATTGGGTTTCAAGACGATACTGACAGCATATGAAACACTCTAGTTTTTCCAATTATGATTGATCCAATATTAATATGATCCTCATTGATCACTGAGCTATAGTTGGTTTTCAAGATATTAGTAACTGCATTACTTACCCTACAGTTGTTCCTGTTAACTTTAACTCCACATTAATTAGATCCTCATTGATCACTGAGCTAGAGTTGGTTTTCAAGATATTAGTAACCGCATTACTTACTCTAAAGCTGTTCCTGTTAATTGGATGAACGGATCGAAGAGGAGTGAATCCTCATACATGACTGTTAACAACCTCACTGTAGTGACAAACCCCTATTTTTTGTAACGCGATTACGTTCGCAAAAAGCCTCGGATCGACTTCAAACTTTCACAGTAGATTTTAGGCGTAATTTTACAGGTCGAGTTCGTTTGTGAAGTTATTCTGTTAAGAAATAAAGTAATGAGACGTAATTTAATTTCCCATAAGAAATGCATTGTAGGCTGTAAATAACGGTGCACACAAAAACAGGCTATGTTAAACAGTGCATAAGTTGTTTTTCTGGCTGTTGTACTATAACTACGCTAAATATAATACAATTAATTAGTTATTTATGAAATTTTTATAATAGGCTTTGAATACTAAAAAGATAATATTTTATGTTAACAAACAATAATAAAGAGAAAATATTTACAAAAATAATAAAATTTGTAACAATTAATTCTAACTGACACATGACATAAAAAAACAAACACTAAATGTGATTAGCGTCAAATGTAAGATGTAGATGGCGGCGGCACTAACGTCATAGAAGTACCGTGTATCATAGAGGTTATGTTAAGTGTTACTTCAATAGCCCCACTCACGAAATTAAAGATATTACAATAAAACAATGTTTTGTGCAGTAAGTGGTTTGTTTTGATATTTATTTTCTTATAAAGGTCAAGTGTTGAGTTCAGTGTAAATTTAACCCATGGTAGGCTAGATGTTTAAATGCTCCCGTTTTCAAATAAGAGTATCCATTTCCATATACAAAGTAGTACCAAGCAGTATTAAAACTACATAGATAGCAATAGACCTATTACTTTTCAAAAATTCTTGTGAAAAGGGCTATATGAGAGTAGACGTATTAGAGTCCAATCACAATTGTTAAAGGCCCATCTTATCTTAACTACCGTATAGGTTCAGGCCTACAACAGTACCTATTAACATAACAGGACAGGACAACCTACGTATAATAGACAGCCTACACCTACATTTCAGTTTTAGTAAATAGGCACCTAATAGTGCATCATACTTGTTCCGGTACCTACTTCAAACTCAATACTCGTGATTTACACCAACACATTTTTTGTGCAAGGTGTTAAAATTGAGTTACGCCTACCGTCCCGGTATAAGAAGAACCACACTAGACTAACTTGTACAGTAAATTGATTTAGGCCTATAGTAGATCGCCTCTTAACTGGCCACTTCGGGGTCATATCCAAACTGGATAGCCTAACAAATTGGTGGTTAAACTGAAGTTGGCTACCATTAAAAATATCAAATTACTGTCCAATGGAATATTTAGTCGTCAAATACAGTAACATCAAATACAATTTGGAAGTAGGCCTACCGGTAGCTTAATTATTTTGTAGGCCTATCTTTTAACAAACTGACTTAA
>JAQYXR010000843.1:0-53928 GCA_030545055.2 Neoaliturus tenellus
GTAAAATTGTTGTTTGAATACTGAGTGTATCCATTAGGAAATTACCTCGATTACACATACACTACATTATTGCTAGATTTTTCATTGTCACCTCTTATAAAATTAGTTGTACCTCGATAAACTAATTGCTTTGTAACAGGGGAATTTCGCAATAGGGGAAAGTAAATTACAACGTTTATGAAATTGGAATCAACATTTTTCTCATATTTCTAAATTCCACGAACCTCGGAGCTTTATTCTCGACCCATGGGTGGAGTAACATGTCGGCAACACACCTGGTGTATGGTTAGTTACGTGCACACACACACACACACACACACACACACACACACACACACACACACACACACACACACACACACACACACACACACACACACACACACACACACACACACACACACACACACACACACACACACACACACACACACACACACACACACACACACACACACACACACACACACACACACACACACACACACACACACACACACACACACACACACACACACACACACACACACACACACACACACACACACACACACACACACACACACACACACACACACACACACACACACACACACACACACACACACACACACACACACACACACACACACACACACACACACACACACACACACACACACACACACACACACACACACACACACACACACACACACACACACACACACACACACACACACACACACACACACACACACACACACACACCCATACACTGTACACTATACACACCGCTCAGGGGAGCTGCTACGTGTTAAACCATCGGCGTGTAATTCCGTTATCTTAATAGGCGAGTGATAGTACATCCCGTAAATTCTACGTTTTATCTACCAGTATTGGCATTATATAAGTAAAATATGAAGATGTTAAATCAACTGGTATCAGTTAATATTTAGTAGGATTATCGATAAAACTGATCTCAGCACTCTCGCGTTTGTATTTTGGTGAAAAGTTTAGTTAACAAAACAAATAAATGTAAAGATGTTTTTTATTTAAAATCATTTATAAAATTGTATTTAAATTTTTAATAACATGCTATACGTTTTTATATTAAATTAAGGTTCTAGTTATCATTCATTCTTCTTAACACTTGCAAGGGGCTTTTTTATACAATAATTCAATAGCAATGGCTAAATTATTTTACGTAAGAAATTTACATAAACTTATTATTTGTTAATCTGGTAACACAGCACACAGCTGTTGTCGGCACACGCACCCCCTCTTAAAAATTAAAAACATGCATGGTATAATGGTGCTCATCATACGAAATTTTCCTGCTCATGTTACGATACAAATTATTACAAAAACAACATTCATACGTTTTGAAAATCTTTTCTAGCTTCATAGGTAGTAGGCACCTTTTATAAGATGCTTGTACTATAGCCTACAATGAGTCCCTAAGTTTTGCAACCGCAATAACATGTCATTTTTAGATGAGTTTTAAGTTTGAAAGTACAGAAGTCTCACTACTGAATTTCCTCCATTATTCCTAGGACTCTTTTTACTGCATTTATTCTCTGTTGCAATATCTAGTCTATTAAAACTTTTGATGGTTTGACATCATCCACAAACCCACATTAGTTTATATTATTTAAAGATTAATATTAACCAATATTTTTTAATTTTGTTTAAATTTCAATAAGTGTAAACGTCACGACTTTTTCCTTTTTATTTGAAGTACTTGTTTTTATAACTGGTAAGTATTTTAAACTCTGTAAATGTTTAAGTACAAATACAGTACGATTTTTAGGAAAATTCTACGAACACAAATTAACAGCAGAAATTATAAGATTATAAAGGCAGGTAGGGCGGTATAAATTAGCTGTTTACAACTCCAAGTTCCATTAATTATTAGTTACAGTAACAAAATGTCTTAAGCTGTGAGATGTAATTGTCCAAGTTTGATATTTCCAGCCACATCGCGTTGCTGTTTCCAGCAAACTTTTCGCAGGGATAATTTGTATCATGTTTTATCTTCATAATGGCCGAGAACCACTAGTTTAATGTCTGGAGCAGAATTGATGCTGCATTTACAAAAAGTTAAAGTTATAATAATCATTTTCATACAATACAGTATTGAGGAAATTGTAGTTTCTAGTTACTCCGCATCAATACATAAATTGTAGAAAAATAAATCGTTAAAAATTGTAGTCTTGGGAGAGAGGTAAGGGGGAGCTAGTGTGTTTTGAATCAGAGAGATTTATAACGGCAATTCCGCCGCATTAGCCGCTCAAGTTTTCAAACCTTCCGACAAACTTTGCAGAAACACAAGTTTGACATCACAGTCGAGTCGGAATCAACTTTAAGAATTACAGAGTAAAACACAATAGTGCTGCAGGATCCGCATTACGTTAAGGGGATCTGAACACTTAAAAATTTCAAAATTTTCAAAAATTTTTTTTTGTGTTTTTTTATACTTTAGCTTTTTCTGAACACGAAAATGTATAATATATAGTGTTACACCGCCTATAAATGATAAAAATAATTAATTGAAAATTTTGTGTACGGTGGTGAAGGGCTAAACTTTGGCCACTCTAAGTTGGTTTTTGTTACAGTACTGCTTTTAATATTCATCTACTTATTTAAGTGGCTGTGGTTAGCCAAATTTGTTCTTGGTGCCTAATGACAGCAGACAACACACTTCTTCTTCTTCATTACTACATATGTTCTGTTTGTTGTGAAGTTATAACCCTATTTCGAGTTGTTTACTTTTAGTTAGTTAGTCTAATGATTGTTTTGTTAGTGAATCTTGTTGCAAAATGACTAAAGCAAAGGGTGTTTTCAAGAAACGTACGTTCAAAGGGAACAGATATAGTAAAATCAAAGTAATACCTTTGGAGCAAATACAGGAAACACAACCTGGCCCGTCAGGCACATCGAGTCCTAGGCCTAGCACTCCGAAATCAACCTCCTCTTCAGTAAGTTCTTCTAGAAAGAAGTTATCTTCAAGTGACAATAAATACAGTGATTTTCAAGGTGATTCTGGCAATGTAATTGTTTCCATGGAAACACTTATTTCAATGTTTGATGGTATTTATTGTATTTGTGGTGGTTCAGTCAGATTGTCGGAAGATATTTCATCGCGGAGTGGTTTAGTAAGTAGGTTGTGCCTAACATGCAATGAATGTGACTTTGAAAATAGTTTTTGGACTTCCCCAGAATGTAAGCCTAGGCCTAATGATATTAGTAAAAATCTAAGGTTGTTTGATGTCAATGTTAGATTTTTTTACGGGCTCAGATGCATTGGCAAAGGACTTGAAGCTGGAAGAATGCTTTGTGCGATGTTAAATCTTCCGCCTCCAAATTTGGCTAGAGCAAAACTAACCAAAGTAGTTTCTTCATGTTTAGAAGTAGTTGCTGAGGAGTCAATGCAAAGAGCTACTAAAGAGGCTGTTGAACACAATGATGGCGACTCAGATATTAGCGTAGCATACGATGGGACATGGCAGAGACGGGGTTTTAAATCTAAAAACGGGGTTGCCACTATCACCAGCATTGACACAGGTAAAGTTTTAGATTTTGAAACTTAACAAAATTTTGTAGTGGCTGTTCTAAAGCTAAAACTCCAGAACAAAAACAAAAACATGAATCACAATGTGTCAAAAACTACGAAGGATACAGCGGAGGGATGGAGACGCAGGCTGCGGTAACTCTCTTCAATCGCTCGGAATTAAAACGAAACGTTCGCTATGTCAACATGTTAGGAGATGGAGACTCTAAGGCCTACAACTGTGTAAAGGAGAGTAAGCCCTATGATGTTGATGTATCAAAGCTGGAGTGTGTAGGCCATGTTGAAAAGCGGATGGGTACGCGCCTCCGAAATCTGAAACAGACTATGGGCGGAAAAGAACTTTCGGATGGTAAGTCTCTAAAAGGACGGGGGAGACTGACAGATAAAGTCATTGATGAGCTTCAGTCTTATTATGGCAATGCCATCAGAGGAAATACTGATAGCCTAGACAAAATGTATAAAGCAGTATGGGCTACTTATTATCATCGCCTCTCCACCGATGAAAACCCATGTCACTCGTACTGCCCTCCGCCACCTGACACGTGGTGTAAATATAGAAAAAACCCAAAAGAGTATGTACACAAAAACCCAATACCTAAACCTGTAATGGAAGCCATAAAATCAGTCTACAAAGACTTGAGTAACAAAAATCTACTGAAGAAATGTCTTCACGGGCGCACTCAAAATGTGAACGAGTCGTTCAACAATATTGTTTGGTGCCGAGTTCCAAAAAATAATTTTGTCGGGAAACAGACTCTCGAGTTTGGAGTTCGGGATGCAGTAATATCCTTTAATGATGGAAATGTGAGTAGGCTGAGGGTGTTGGAAGAAATTGGAGTTCCAGACTTGGGAAGACATACCATTGCAGCTCTTCAAAAGTTCGATGCGGACCGAATTCGAAAAGCAGACAGGGCTGCAGAACTGATGACCAAGGAGGCAAGAGTAAAGAGGAGGAGACAACTGCTTGAAGAAGAAGAGGGCCATGGAGATGACTACTGCCCAGGAGGTTTTTAAGCCATGTGAGTTAACCAGTAATCAAGTATCAAAAGTTATATTGCCCAACTAACGTTTTTTTGCATTTTCCCGAAAATCTACTTTTTTCCCCACAAAAGACCCGTTTTCTCAGGAACCGCTAAAGCCAGAGAGCTGCAATTTTTATCCAATGTAAAGTAACTACTAAGGCATCTACTGAACTAGAATTATATCAATTTGACTGTTCATTTTTATGTTATTAAATTAAACATAGGTAAAAACACGGATTTTTTAAAATATAATTTAAAAAATTTATAATTTTTTTATTTTCAGGGTTTGAAGTATAATCTTAGTTCAATATAATCTACTAATATCAATTAAAAACATGTAAAAATTTCAGTTACATATCATCAGTAGTTTCTGAGATAATGGGTCATGAATATTGACAAATTAACATGGGCCCTTATGGGCGTTCAGATCCCCTTAAGTTGGAAGCAAAAGCCCGCGGATTAGCGTTAAATAAATTTCAAACACGTTTGCGAGTCCACGAGGATCATCGCGACGCTTAAACCGTTATACAACGAAAACAAAGGAGGGAATTTGGGCGTGAAGTGGCCGAGGTGGGACTTGGCTCTAGCTGATTACCTTAGGGTACTGTACTTCTTTATATGAGCTCAAGTAGTGAGCTGGGACTAATTATGTATTATTAAACTTTTTTTGAACAAGCAATGAAGGATTTTCAATATGAGTTTTGGATACTTTCGTTAATACGTCACCGAGGCTATGCGTAATATAGGCCCACGTTTTAAACGCTAAAATAAAAAATTAGGGCTAACTATACCCGAATCTAGAGTATACAAAAATGGGATCAAAATCTAATACTGCACAGAAATTTTCTTCTGTGGTACAAGGGCGAATTAAAATCTCTATGGTACACAAAAATTGAGCTTCTGTAAGAATAATGACAAAGCTAAAGCCATAGTCTACACTAAAATTTTAATTGCACTGTGTTAAATTCCAATGTAAGTTAATTTTTATTACTGCTAAAATGCATGGTGTGCGGATAATTTCTATTAAATGCTGAGCCTACAATTATTTGTGTTTTAAGGACTGTATAGACTATGGCGCAACAGTTAACGAGTAACAATCCATAAAAATCAGTTTATCGAACACAAATAATTAGCCTTGTACAAGAAGCGGTTATTTGACATAAAAGGCAGTCCCCTCTAAAAAGATTAAAGCCCGATGGTTTATGTTTAGGCCCACTTTTACAGGGTGGGGATCGTTTCCCTTTTTAGAGCGTTCCCGGCGATTACAAAAAGGAAGACGCCGCCGCGTGGAGCCACTGGGGGAAAAGTGGACTATTTTTGGCGGGCGCGGGGCCGCGGCGCGCGCTCGACACAAAAACAGGCGCTGTCGCGGCTTCCGAGAATACCGCGCCGTCTTGGGCAGTATTATAAACAAGGGAGGCGGGAGCAGCGCAATCCGGCCTGCAGCTGTAGCGGGCCCTCCCGCTCCCGCGCGGGGTTCCAAAATTGTTGTGATGTAGGAAAATTACTTCAAAACAAAGTAGGACATTATTGAAAAATTAGCACGTTTTTTTTTTTCAAATGTATTGTCTAAAAAAACCGGTTTTTAGTTTTAAATATTTATAAAAGTCAGAAAAAATTCATTTTATCAAGTGATATGCAAGCATTGCGATTCCTTTTACAGTCTCGCTCCTTTTCATCACAGGAATCGTTCCATTGACCGGTAAAGAGAGAAGTAAATACATAATCCGCACATGGTGTAGTATTTGGGAGAACAAAGACAAACGCACGACGTTTTTACCAGTCTGAACTTTTATGAAACTATTGTCGCTTTTCTAATGTGGTTGTGCAGCTCGCACTCGAATTGGCAGATGATCAACCTGTTTCAAAATAAACATGGATCGACGGCAAAAACTGTACTTTGTGGCTTTAAAAAAAGCATGGAGGATAGAGGGATATTGTTTTAAAGTGAAGTCTTGGACCCCATTAAAGAATGGGAGTATTCTAAGTTTGTCGCGATTCGGGGTTCACGTTTAGTAAAGACATAATCAAGCTTTTAGGGAGTTTTAATTTACAACTGTCCTGAACTTGATTTTCGTATTTGCTATTTTCGAATATGCTGATTTTCGTATATATGTTAAAAATTCTCAGCCTTCCTTCATCCTCAAAAGATGATCAGTGGGACGTTTTGAAGGATAATTTGTTATCTGAATAATAGCCAGTGACGAAGGGTGTTTCAACAATATGAAGTCCTAGTGCTGTCCCTGATTATTAGGAAGGATAAATTTACAGCTTGAAAGGCAACAAAAAGTAGTCGGAATGGCTTTTATACCGTATAAATAGCATGACATCACACAGTAAAACATCCCGTTACTTTCAACAAAGTTTTGTTTTGAATGCACATAGATTTATTTATAATTAATGGCAAGGATGTATAGATAGAAAAGTTGTTGTGATCGGATCTGCTTTTATTTTACTCAAGATAGCTGTTTTGGGTTATTCAAAACGCTAAGGGGTTTTTTTTGTGTAGAGAACTCATCCTACAATTCTCAACCGATTTTCAAGTTTTGGTGTCGTTGGATAGGTCTTGGTCTGTAGTTGTTTCCGCTAAAACTGACGAGAATCGGACTTAAAATAAGGGCGCTATCCACAAATTAAATTTGAAATTTTCACACTATAATAACATTGAGATTGGTTTTAGCATTAAAACATCTGTTAACGTACAGCTGTAGTTTTTGGTGATCACTGATATTTACAATATTGGATTGGTCGGATGTCATTGATTTAGAACTAAATGTATAGTCCGTTTTTTTAAACCTGATCCTTCTCGAGAAAATTGGGGTGGGGGAGGGGTTTAAACTGTAAACAAAAAATTTAAACTGTAAACAAAAAGTTTAAACTCGTGACGAACGTGTGTCAAGTATAAGATTTCCTCAAATAACGTTTTAAATAAGTTATAATATCTTTCAGTAACTCCTAGTCAGCTGTTATATTTTTAAGCCAAACCTATTCCTTGTTAAAAAGTAACAGTTCTAAAGTAAACTGATTAAAAAACAACTGCTACCAATAATATTGTAAAACTGATACACATTATGTTGTGATGTAAAATTACCAGCTGGTACGCAACAGTGAAATAAAACAAAAATAACAAAAAAACCAACAAAAAAAAACAAAAGGCTTCAGCCAATGGGATAGTAGCAAGTATAAACAAACCCCCTCCACCATCTCTCCCTCGAAGGATCAGGTTAAAAAAACGGACTATAACTTTTGTATTGTATTGAAATATAGTGCTCGATTTCGAGCAACACGTGAACTATAATACTATAACTATATTCTACTTTTATTTTACTCAAGATAGCTGTTTTGGGTTATGCAAATAGCTATTACAGAAAGTGATTGTTTTGTATTAATACTACTTTTTATACGTAGTAAAAAAGTATATATATAACATCATAAGCGCCATCAAATAACCCATGTGTGTACGCTACGCCGTAAACGTAAACGCAGATCTACCGGCCATGTGAATGCACCATCATTACGTAAGGCTACAATCATACTGCCAATGTGATTGCTGCAGCCTTAATCGTAACAATTTCACTTACGTGTTGAGGAACTGTAAAGTATTTATGGGTAGATTACAAACCATTCATCCAGACTACTAGTTTCACCATCTAAAATAATTTAGAACAGGCCTTGGAACATCAGGTGTTTCAAACTTCAACGCTATCAGAGGGGTGCTATGCCCCACTACCTTTAATAAACAAGAAAATCACACATACAAATCTTTTGCGCACACATAAATATATAGCGCACAGTAAAGAAATTAATTATAATAGAAGATATTAATTGAATTTGTATGTTAACTTTTCACGAATGCTGTTGATCGGGACAAATCTGGTTGAATGCACTATTAATTATTTTGTACGTCTTCGTAACAGCAACGGGATCAAGATCTTAGGTTCGATTGAGAAAGCCAATCAATAAACTCCATTCTCTGGCCACTATCAATAGGATGACAAGATTAGAGTCGGTATTTGAGTGGTTATAGAAATCGTCTGGTGGTAATCCGAAGGTCACCGGTTCGATCCCAAGAAAGTTTGAAGACAGTTCGAACCTGGACTGGACCCACCTTGACTTAACTACCTTTATTAACTGATCATTGAGATACAGCATTAATGAATCAAGTACTCTTTGACAGTAATAAAATTTTACACAATGCATCACCTCCAATCTCCTCCTTGGCTTAAAAAAAGGCCTTGTTGCCATTTTAACAAGTAAATCTTAACAATAACAATCGTAAAAATTATTATCTAAATTATATACTCCCGAATGTGTAACTCACTCATCGGGGTATCAGAAATTCGTCACACGTCGGTAAAGTAGATCTCGTATATATCACTTACTACAGAGTGATTCCCAAGCGAGAACTAAACTTACCGACCTGTATTACTGAGAAAATTGCCAACGTCCTGGAAGTCGCGGATTACCGAAACACCCTTTTTAAGAAATTTTATAACATTAACCAATTGTGCCTTTATAGGAAAAGCGGTCTATTCACCGAGAGTAATTTCAATGTACAGGGTGTATATGAAATTACCTCTCCAGACCGGAAGTTACTGATGTCAAATACAAACTCTCACTTTAAATAATTTTTTAGTTTTACACGGTTTTTAAGAAAACTTTACAATTTGATCTTGTACGCGTAATTTTAGCAGTTTATTGAATATTTGAGGTTGAAATTTAGATTTTAAGCAAAAATGTCTCGGCACAAAAATGTCTTAGACTCTTTTAAATACGTTTCCAACAAAATTGTCAGTTTGGTCCAAAATGTTTTTTTATTAAATTTACAACATGACGGAGATTAATGAACTTGTATTTAAATGTTTAGTAAAACTAATCACGTGATAATTGATGTTTTATGATGGCATATTATTTTAAATGAGGTTCTTAGACATTTACATGTTTGGTAAGTTCTGTTATATGTAAAATGTTCAGACATAATATATGTTAAATTTCCCCCAGTTAAAAAAAATAATGTCATGCTATTTATTATTCTAAATCAGTATGATTAGGGTTTTTAAATATTAAATTTTAAAGTTGCTTCAAAATAACGTCTGGTCCCCTCTGTATTGAAATCAGTGTCAATCAACAGAGCAAAATATGTTTACCTACAACGGCACTATTTGTTTTTTTTGTACAATTTTAAAAGAGGTGCAAGGTTGGTATGGGACACCCGGTAAGACAGTATCATAGTTGCACGATAGTCCTCCCAAAAATTGGTTCTTTATTTGGGATGGCACTTAATTTCTAACGAACTCATTAGGAAGTACATCATTGACTTTACCTGATAGCATGCTAATTTAAATTTTACAATTCAACAAAGATTTTAACTAAAATAGCAGATTACACAATTGATTTATCTTTTAGTGTGTACTTAGTTAATGTTTAATTTAAAATAAAAAAAGCTTTTTTATTTCCTGCCCCAGAAAAATATCTGATTTCAAAATTTAGCGACCAAACATTTTTACCCAAAATAAATATGACATTATTTTTTTCTACTCTAGCGGCCAAATTATAACATCTGAGGCAATCTTCGCGAACATCTTTCAAGTTACTACAAGTTTGGTTCTATGAATTTTTTACCCCCAGTCCACACAATTAAACATAATTAAATGTTTATTTATTTTTGCGGGGAATTTTACCCCATGTAGATGTAATTTTACAACTACTATAATATTTTACTCAGAACCTTCACTTTGCACATAGACATATCTTGCACAGTACCAATATCAATTAAATTATCAAACTTAAAAATTATCATGATGATTTTCAATATCACGTATTCTTCTTTTGACTGTGAGTCGGAACGAATTGCTATATCAAGCAACTGATTGTTTTACTTTCATTGTTATTTACTGACCTGGTCCTACGGCTAAAACATACGTCCTTTGATGTGTATGGTAATTTTAATATTTTAACCATTATTTAACATACTTTTGTTAGTAACTACTGTATTATTGTATTTAGAAGCTTGAAGTTTTTTTTTTTATTTACCTTGACAGTAATATTTTAGGAAATTAGGTAAATTTTAAAGTTTTACATCATTAAAAACTGAAATGAAGGAATTGTAATGAATGCCAATATATTTATTAAACTACAAATATCGTTCTTTTGCCTTCTGTTTTGTGGTACAACCTACTTCCATCAAAACAGACATTTTTCCCCACTTCCATTCTTTCTGAAATACACTCCAGTCATAAGTTATCATAATAGTATCTCCAATTTTTTTTTTTTTTTTACACATACAATTCTGATCGTAATACCTAGAATAATACATAGTTAAGTATTATTTCACATTTCTCAATTTTTTTATTTTTATTTTTTATATTGAAATGAGGGGAACTAAGAAGGGGATTTAAACGAAGAGCCGTAGGTTATTCAGCGAACACAATGAGTGGTATTGGAGTGGAGCCCTCAACTAGCCTCATTGCATGGGAGTTTTATAGTAATTTTTATAGTAATTACGGAATTGGGGTAACCAATTAGGGGGTGGACCCTACATCCAGCATAACCTAGAAATATTTACCTAGAATATTTACATATATTACGTAAATTATTATCATTTCGCAGTTAAAATCTTGTTAGCGAATTTTAATTACGAAGGGGTACTAAAACCTATTCATAGGAGTTTTTCAAAGCTTTTTTTACTATTGATTGTGAATTTTGTGTATTAAACCATTTTGTTACTGTCTTTTTTGTTCAACGTATAGCTCTTCCGTGGAACTAACTTATTACATACTTGACTTTTAATTATTCTACAAATTTAGGGCAACCCCTAAGGGGGGCATGGGGGCGGAGCCCCCATCGAGCCGTAGGCGAGTCTAAATTATATACTCCCCAATGTGTAACTCACTCATCGGGGTATCAGAAATTCGTCAAATGTCGGTAAAGTAGATCTCCTATATATCACTTACTACAGAGTGATTCCAAGCGAGAACTAAACTTACCGACCTGTATTATTGAGAAAATTGCCAACATACTGAGAGTCGCGATTACCGAAACACCCTTTTTAAGAAATTTTATAACATTAACAACGTTCCACAAAAATTGTCAGTTTGGTCCAAAATGTTTTTTATTAAATTTACAACATGACGGAGATTAATGAACATGTATTTAAATGTTTAGTAAAACTAATCACGTGATAATTGATGTTTTATGATGGTATATTATTTTAAATGAGGTTCTTAGACATTTACATGTTTGGTAAGTTCTGTTATATGTAAAATGTTCAGACAGACATAATATATGTTAAATTTTCCCAGTTAAAAAAAATAATGTCATGGTATTTATTATTCTAAATCAGTATGATTAGGCTTTAAAATATTAAATTTTAAAGTTGCTTCAAAATTACGTCTGGTCCCCTCTGTATTGAAATTAGTGACAATCAACAGAGCAAAATATGTTTTACCTACAACGGCACAATTTGTTTTTTTGTAAAATTTTAAAAGAGGTGCAAGATTGGTATGGGACACCCGGTAATACAGTATCATATTTGCCCGATAGTCCTCCCAAAAAATTGGTTCTTTATTTGGGATGGCACTTAATTTCTAACGAACTCATTAGGAAGTACATCATTGACTTTACCTGATAGTCATGCTAATTTAAATTTTACAATTCAACAAAAGTTTTAACTAAAATAGCAGATTTACACAATTGATTTATCTTTTAGTGCGTACTAAGTTAATGTTTAATTTAAAAAGGTGGCAGTACAGTATTTTCATTTAAAATAAAAAAGCTTTTTTATTTCCTGCCCCAGAAAACTATCTGATTTCAAAATTAGCGACCAAACATTTTTACCCAAATTAACTACACTCCAGGAGATTCCAAAATGTTAAACCCCAAAGTGTAGACCCCTATTTAAAGTTTCACGGATGTTTACATTGGTTGTTTAAATTATGTCACAAATAATTTCAAATGTGCGCATGCTTTGATAACCTTGCACAGATTGATGTGCTGACGTTAAGTCTTACAGTACAGTATAAGGTGCGTAAATTCGGCCCGCACCACAGCATGGAATTGTGTGAAGGAACAGCGTATGGTCAATTTTCTTCCTTTGGGCTAGCAATGTTGTGACTTTTCCTGCTCTAGTGACAAAAACTGTTGGGCCTATAAAATATTTGAGGTCTTAGCGAAAATATTTCATTTTACTACAACTTTGTTTCAAATACACCAAAGCCGATACACAGAGCTTAAAGTAGGGTATGTTTTCGTAATTTCAAGTTTTTTTATTGCTTTTTTAGATCTACTGTAAGACATTTTAATTAATTTAGCTGTATGTAGCTGAATTTTGCATTTTGCTTCCTCATGAGGTTTAAGTTTTGTGTTAACTTAGCTTGACAGAAATATTAAAAGGAAATTCACCGTATTTATAAGTGTAACAGTCTTTAAAAAATTAACTACAATATTATTTATAATTAATGACAGTTAATATTGTGTGTTTTTATATAACGTTTTGTTGGTCCTTAAACCTCCAGTACTGTTTTAACGTTTACTTATTTATTTATGAGGGGGGTTTACCATTTAAGTAGACGCAATTTGTTAATAACTACTGTAATATTTTTTAAATCCTTCAATATTGTGCATGCATATATATTGGGACAGCCAGAATATCAATAAAAGTATCAAACATAAAAATAAATTGTGATAAATGCCAATCTTATGTATTTTTATTTTGCCCGTTAGGCGGAACTGATTGTTTTATAATTGATTGTTAGGCAACTGATTGTTTTACATTGCTTGTTACTTAGTGATGTCTTACATTGTTTGTTACTTACTGAGCCAAAACTTTGGTCTCCGGCTATTTGAGGTAAATTTGCAATGTTTAATTAATATTTCTCATAGCTTAAGTCAGTAACTACAGTAAATTATTATTAAGATGCTTGAAGTTTTGTATTAACTTAGCTTAAAAGAAAATCCACTATATTTAGAAGTTTAACACTCTTAAAACATTGAACAGAGCTTGAAGTAGGGAACTTTTTTCTAATTTCAAGCTTATTGTTTTATATATCAACTGCAAAACATTGCATTACTTTTGTTGTGCTGTATGTAGCTGAATTTTGAAATTTGCTTCTCCATAAGCTTGAAGTTTTGCATCAACTTAGCTTGACAGTGATATTAAAGAAAATTCACTATATTTAGAAGCTTAACACTCTTAAAATTTTAACTTAAAAAATTATAATTATTGCTAGCTAATATTATGTGTTTTTCTTTACCTGTTGAATATGGAGGGAATTCTCTGTTACATAAACTGTTAGAGTATAGATTGTTTGGGAATTAGTGACATAAATGTAACTTTGAGTTGGGTGAGGCAGGGGATTATGTCAATTTTCCCATAATTGTATCTCTATTTACATATAAAATATATATAAATTAAAAAATTTATATTTAGCAACCTAACAGAGAAATATGTGTTAATATAACTACTACTATTAAATACAATGATAGCAACAACAACAACTATAACTCTTTAATTGAAATTTATTTTCATCTAACACAGAAACAATCGTCTAACCTAAAGTATATATTTTTACCAGCATAACACCTAAAATATTTACATATATAATTATAATTTCACAGCACAAACTTTTAAACGAATTCTAATTACGAAGGGTTATTAAAACCGATTCATATGAGTTTTTTTTAAGCTTTGTTTACTATTGATTGTGAATTTTGTCTATTTGATGGTTTTTTTACTGTCTTGACTGTGCAGTTCTTCCGTGGAACTAACGTATTTTAAACTTGAATTTTTATTAATTTACGAATTTAGGGCAACCCCTTGGAGGCCCAAACTAGCCTGTTCGGTACTTGAGACTTAGATTTATTAACGAATTCGGGACAACCCCCTAAGGGGGCATGGGGGCGGAGCCCCCATCGAGCCGTAGGCGAGTTATACCTATATACCACTGTATTCACCACGTACTATACGGTACTGTATTTATATATTTAATACTTTGGTGAAACGAATAACGTAATTTTTTTAAGGAAATATAGTAATCCTGAAGAGTTTAAATGAAAACATTGATAAGTGCCAAAAAATTCAAAGTGGTGAAAAGCAAACTGCAAATTAATGTCACTTCAGCACTGTAATGAATGAAGTTCTACATCTGGGAAAAATCAATAGGATTCCAAAGTGTTCCAAAGATTAGATAGTAACAAGACTAAGGTATGCACCATTCCCCGCCAAAACGTTAAAAAGTGCGATTTGTGAAGAAAAATAAATACACGGAGAGCGTACATATTTTGTCCGGCGCTGCTTGACGGAAAACGTTTCCTATAAAATTTTTCGCTCAGCACGGTTTTCATTTCCGCTCTTCGTATGAGCTCTAAGGCTAAAGCTTGTCTGCTACTAAACCCCAGCTTCCAATGTTTACTGGGCTATTAACTATTGATTCGGACAATTAAATCTGCTGGTCTTTGTTAGTAACAAAACCATACTTAATCTAATCCAACACACTTACCCTTCAGTCATACCCACGTTAGAATTCGCACAAGATTGCGTTGGTACCTCAATATTAATTTATTATTTAGCATTATCTAAAATGGCACGATGGTACGGTAATAATTTATGATCTAGGGTCCCCGTGCGCAAATTGTGCATTCTGTAATTTTCCTACCACTGCATGGAAATGATTGCATTGCCACACCTGTAACCCCATGTAAAAAAGTTCATTTCCGGTTTCCGTTTCTTTCCCGCTCTAGAGCGGCAATGATTCTTTACCGCACGCTAGATCAAACAGCAATTTTAAATCAGCTGTTATTACAAACCATGCTACAGCTGTTATTCATTGTTGTCGTTCATTAATTGCTTCTTTTTTAGTTTGAGGTTATGTATGATAGTTAACATTATGTTCCAACAGAAACAAATAAAAAATAATCTAAATGACATCTTGTATACAAAAAAAAACAAACATGTAATATGTAACAATTATGTTGGTAGGAAAAATATTGTGTGTATTACGAGCGCAAACAGTCATTGCCGCTCTCGAATTGCATCTACAATTCTCGAGTGGCAATGACGTACTTTACGCTCTTATTACACAAATAGCTATTTTGTTTGTGTAAAACTCACCTATACAGTACGATTTGAAGGAATTATATGACTTTTCAAACAATATTTATGTTGATTATGCAGTGACAGACGATATATTTTTGTTTTCAATCTGACAAAAAAAAAAATCATCTAAATAAATCCATGCGATAAGTTACAAATTACATTTAAAAATCTTATAAAGAAAGTTGGTCAAAATCTTAAAGCGCCTCTAGAAATAAATCAAAGGCTAGGGAGGCTAAGCCCGAAGCGAAATGACATTTTTAATCACCATTGACACAAGCGCTAGATCATAAGCTTTGAAATGACACCTCAATCTTAAAAAATGTTATGTAGGTCGAGAGAAAATGGATGTAAAAGACGAAACCCTTATTGAATTAAGTATAACTTATAATGATTAAAAAGTTCATGCCAGTTAGGAATGCTGATTTAGGAAGGTATTGTAACACCTTTATTAAAATAATGCAAGTATTCACTACTGCTGTAATTTTTAACCGGAACAAAAGCATACCCGTCATTGACACAGGGACAATAGCTATTTAAACTGGGACTTATTTCACCAGACTATGCTTGTGTGTGTCGCATATATAACTATAAGTATATTGGACAAAAGGTGTCCGATGAGAGTTGATGCACTGTTTCCAAATCCACCCAGAAATATATTATATGCATGGTAAACATTACAATAAATTAATACACTGCGGGAAAAAACGGGGTAAGGGGGTACTCAGCTGTTACAATTTCCGAGGGATGTTTTTCATGCAGTTTGCTTTATAGTTACGTTTGTTTACCGCCGTTATACGTTCCCCGTTGTGAACCAGATCCCTCCGCCACAGACGTGGTCGACAGAGCACGGCACGGCCGTAACCTTGAACCCGTCCATTCCCTCCTACACACAACACAGAACGCTGCAGTCGCCCCGCCGCGCCGCCGCCGCCGCAGCCGCAGCCGCAGCGATACTGGAGGTGGAGGGACTCGTCATACGAGAATCTTTATTAAATACCCCCACGCAGCAGACCTGCGTACTCCTTAAATTTCCGGTGGGCTTTGTTCATATGGAATTTTACATGTAAAAAACTGAAAACCTGCGTCCGTATTCCCCTGTTTCGGACGATGTTTTTAATTATTTTTCGTTGCAAAAAATATGTTTTCTTGTGCATAAAGTTTGGATCTATGGTCCGGATATCTTATATAACAGTAAAAAAAAATTGTGTTTGTGGGCTGCAAACAAATTTTAAAGTTAAGAAAAATTAGATTATGTTACGTCACAGAGTTATATGTTCAAATGTTCAATTTTAATGAAAGACACATCTAATGTTACTACTCGACTAAGTTACTTTCAAGTTGTAAACGGCGTCCGAAACTGGAGAATAAAATATCATATTTGGCCCAAAAGCCGTACAGTTAACATAACCGATCGGGCTACAAGCCCCAAAGTGAAGATGGTTCTTGTTACTAACCTAATGACGGTTACATATCAATATACATATCAATACATAGGTTACAATAAAATGCATAGCTTACATATACATATCAAATTTATATCAATTTATGTCAATAAATAATCGAGACAACGGGTTTTCTTGATCTATCTTAAAAATAACACTGGAAACATAAATTTAGGTTTCTTCTAGTTTATAGTTAGTTACATATTAAATACACTGTATTGTATGTAATTTAGGCGTTCCTTAATTATTTGAGATGTATATGTTTGATTTTCTAAATTAAAATAAAAGTGGGAAAACGCACTTTTGGTGTATTTAAAACCCTACAAATTGCTGTTTCCATGGATCAAACACCCTGATTTTCAAAACTAAGCTGCCCCTGCACATTTACACAAAATTCCAGCGAAATAAAAAGTTTCAAATTTATATACTATGTAGGCTAAATATATGTGAATGTGAACGAATTGTTTTAATTTCTAAAGGGACCTCAAAACTAATGGAATAATGGTCTCGGGCTCAGGTCTCATCGAGAATACTGATGTAATAGCATATTCTCTATAAGAAAAATCGCTAATACTATCCATGTGAGGAATAACTTTGTTATTGACATGCATTGCGAAATCACAAACTGGATGTGGGTTCAAAATTTTATGATTTTATAATGGGATTGACAAACTTTTTAAGCAATAGTACATTACAACATTACCTAAAACGATAAAAAAAAACAACAACAGCATCGATGTAATATTACAGTACTAATTCACATCATAAACTATATGAAAACCGAATGAATAATATAAGAGACAAATGTATGCTATAAAAATCCTAAAACGAGAAATTATCTTTGAACACCAACAAAATCGATGTTATTGGAAAACAAGGATTACAAACGACAAGCGCCAATATAGACAAAAGAGCGACGAGGTATCGTACGGTCGAGTTATTAATTAACTATGCAGTTTTTGCTATTAACAAGAAAAGGCAAACAACAAACACGACCAATGTTCTATTTGAGGTCGACTTTGTTTGCTTTTAGAAGGATTTCATTTTAATTGAGAGCGACGAGAAAAAGAAAATTTATTTTTGGCAAAGCTGAATAGGCTTAAAGTAAGATAATGATGGGGTATTTAATGTTGGGAACCCTAAAATGTGCGACAAATATATCGCATTCAATTAAAACATTATTCCATAGTAAATCCAATTAGATGCTCTTATTGATGAGCCTATAACATTATTTACTAATTGGACCAAATGTTTGTCTGTTAAATAACTGTACTTACGTCTTGAACTCAATTTTCATTGGAACCTAAATGGCTAATGAAAAATGGGAAAATGAATACCTAATCTAAATGGTATTAGGCGTCATTTTTATAAAACGTTTACACTAATAAAAATCTAGTAATTAGAAAACCATGTGGGGATAAGTTTTGTCCAACGTTTAAATCTCTGAGCTCTACACATTATGATAACCCACACAATGCAGCACTGTACCTGATTATATTTTCTTCATTTGTACACAATCCACTAAATAAAAAAATCAGTACAATTTATACTTTCCCAACCACACACATGAAGCTCAGACAAAAAATCATTGATGACCCTCTCAGCAAAAACCATAATTAGTTCTACTTGTTGCAAGTAAAGTCCCAAGGTCTCTGTCGATATGGTTGTCACCTATCAAAAGTAAGGCCACCACTTAGATAGTGGCCATTACCCGAGTGGTGAGATAAGCGTGGAGGTGCGAACCCTGGCGGCCGCTGTGGCAACTACAGCCATCCGCGACACTACCAGTCATAGTGGCGATTTTACGCTCTAAATTCGGCGCACCGCGCGGTGAGCAGAACGGCACACTTAACAACGCTTTCGAGCTGGCCAGATTAGGCCTATCACTGCTAACGGGATGGTTTGGGTTAGATAAGCGTGGGAACTACTTACTAAATTGCTTTATGCAAAACTGTGAAACCCGTTTAAACTGTCAGTATTTAGGTAAACCATTTTTATCGTGTATCTTATTTCATTCAACGTTTTTAAGGTAAACTATGGATAGTAAGTATTTTAGTTACGTAAAACCGACTCAATATATCAAATTTACTTTTCTAATTTTCTTGCAATGGATTTATTGATATAAAATCAATATTACTGGAATTTACACCAACCAAAGAATTATCAATATTGATCTCATTTCAACCAAAACAAAGCTGTGGTTCTCGCTGACCTCTACAATTTTTTAGCCTAATTTATTCATTTTTATTAAATACGTGCGCGAATATCGACAATAATTATGAAGATGATATCGTGTAAGATGACTGAAAGGTATTAAAAGAGGTAGGCTAAATAATTTTGATGAAGGGAGCACAAAAAAAGGAAAAGAAAAAGAAGAAGCTAAACGTATAACTAACTATTTATATGCAACTTTTGTGTATCCAACTTAATCCAATCTAACAAAAGGCCAAGGTCGCAGTAACAAGAAGATTTCGTAAAGAAGATTAAGTCAGGATATAATGAGTTTACTGGAAGCGCAATTACATTGTTGCATTTCGCGTTACTGTTCGTTGTAATAGTCGCAGTCTCTCTGTATGTCACAGTTTATTTTATGCGGATGTAAATAAATTTACTAGCAACACTACTGTACTGGATTTCCATTTTAGAGTAGAAAAATCTTGTTTTTGAAAACATATAAGGGTTGTATTGTAATGCACAGTAATAGTAATGCAGTAGCAGTACAACATTAAAGTAAAAGTGAACTTACGGTACTGCAATACCAATCAAGATCAAGTGGTTTGTGAAAGTTTTACAAAAATAAACAGTCACTTTTGAAATATTTGATTATAACTAGGTGATGACATATTCGGCAAAGATTAATGGATTAATGACGTAACAAAATAGTTATAGTTCTATTAACAGTACAGTACAGTACTGTACTTATATATTATTCCTTGGCATAATAAGTTTTAGAAGTGTGGATTTGTGTTCCGACATATCAGGAGGCTTACTGTAGGAGTGATAAGAAAATCTTAACTTACCTATTGCAATAATACATATTTCGAATGACAATTTATAATTCAACATTTAAAAATATTTTGCTCAAAAAAGGTCAAAAAGAGTTTAAGTTGTCTAAATTACGTTTTAATACTTAGCATTGTAAAACATTGTGGCTAGGAAGCATGTTTGGTGAAATAAAAATTATTCTAATTCTTTCACCTATCATAGATGAATATATTTAAATGAATAAAGTTGTCGAAGTCTAACCATTGATGATACACTCGCTCGCACATTGAGCTAGTGGAGTTTTTTAGTATTTACAGTATTACGCAACACTAAATATTATGTTTGAGGATATGAATAAGCACTTTACGTGATGGTCAAAAGGAATGTGTAACACGTTATACAACACATCTGGCGCGTTATCGGCCACGTATCCCTTTATCGTGTGCTTACCTCAGCTTGTTGTCTAGTCTAGCTGTGACAGTGTTATAGTGTCCTGCGCAACCTCACCAGTATTGCGGCGTTGCGGGACCGTTCGACGAGATTATGTATTCGGATCTAAATCACTAACCGATTTCGCGAGTAAGATACTAGGAGCATTATCGTAATGGTTATATACACTATAATATTGTTTCCAGATTATCTAAACCATATAATTATTTAATACTCTAAGATTTTTTGATATTGGAACCCTTTTTACAATTTTCAATAGATTTTCACTATTTTAGTGTCGTTGGATAGGGCTTGGTCTGCATCAGTTGTTTCGGCAAAAAATTGATTAGAATCGCACTTAAAATAAAGGGGATGTCCATCACTGGAATTTGAAAATTTTCTCATTAGAATATCATTGGAATTGGATTGAGCATCTATATATTAATAGGCAAACTAAATTCTTTTCCTACTTTTTTCTCATCTTGTGTGCATTGTAGGAGAAATCCAGGCATGCCGTTAGAAGGGTACTGTAGATGAGCAAAATTATATAATTCACATTGGCCTCCAGGGCTACGCCCTACAGTCTTTCAAAGTTTCAATGTTAATCTTATGATAAAGTAGTATGATTGATTGAATCATTAGACAGCCGTTGTAATAACAAATGCTAGAAAATCATGAAGGTACAGGTGTTTCAGTTATAAGATGTTTTTAGCGAATTTCCCTATAGGGAATACGCTATTACGGTAGTAGCCATGGTAAGACCTAAGCCCGGGACCACTTTATTTTTTCATTTTGAGGTCCCCAGAAGCCAAAAACACCGTTCGTTCGTTTTCATATATATGTATATATATATATATATATATATATATATATATATATATATATATATATGTGTCCGTGGTACCGATAACTTTTGAAGCGGACCTCCGATTTTGATCAAATTTGGTATGAAGGTGTAAGGCCAGGTCTATTTTCATGAGTTCGCGAACCAGCATTGTCGGGTTATGGGAACGGGGTTTTATGGGGTTTCAAAGGGGTCAAAAATGGGTTTTTGGCATTTATGGACCTAAATTTTTGAAATTCATCAATTTTAACTAAAACCATTTGAAAGAGCTTAAAAAACAAACAATTTAGTATTTTGAATCTTTAAAATAGCTTAACTGGTTATAGAGAAAATTCAAATCAAGTTTCCCATGTTATTCTAATGGGTAAATCTTTAAAAAGTTATATATCGCTTATTTATCAACATATCTTCATAAAAATTTTTATGAACCTTCACTAGGTGGTGAGTAATTAAGATTTGATCAAAAACCCCCGTGGCAGCAAACCTACATGCTAAATCCCATGGTATTCTCATGGAAAATAATTGTATAATGGGAGCAAGAGAGATGGAGATATAAGGTATCTGTTCCTAATCAGCTGATCAGCTGTCTTCTGCATATTTGTCAAATTTGAAATGTTTATGTTTTTGTAAACAAATCTTTCCTTTTGCATGGAAGCTTTGGATTATGCACTTTTATTACTGTTAAAAAAGTCATTTATTGTAATAAAATTTTATTGTGGTTATTGTGTGTTATTTTATAAACAATAAAATTTTATTTATTGGATGTGAGTTTTCAATTTAAAATTTATTAATTGTTCCAATAAGAAGAGCTAAAGAAATGATGAATAATTCTTTGGTTGGAAATTCGCTGAGTACGCAAGTAGTGGAGAAACGCGGGAGCTGGCTCAGTTCAAGGTCACCTGAGTGATGACGTCATCGAGGTCAATGACCCCACCGATGACGTCATCGATGACGCAATCGATGACGCAATCGATGACGTCATCACCAATTACGTCATTCTGTGACGTCACACCCATGACGTTGCAGAAATGACGTGGCGATGACGTCATCACCCCTTACGTCACCATTATGACGTCATCGATGTCACAAAGGTCAAGGTCACGCTGAAACCTAAAATTTTTAGGCACTTTTGCTGTTTCTCGCACTACGCTCCGAGTTTCAGTCAGGTTTCAATGACCTTGACAACTTGGAGCGAAATTAGACGAGAAACAGCAAAAGTGCCGAGGGAACTCAAAGTTTGCAACGTGACTCTGCCTAAACCGTCATGTGACACCGCTCGAGTGACCTTGAACCGATACAACTCCCGCGTTTCACCATTACTGCAACCGCGATGCGCACCCCACGACAGCCACCGAGCGACTGACTGTCCAGCCCCGCGCACTCTAGGTATATGGGAAGTGGTGGGGGAACTGTGATGACCTCGGGAAACTTGAAAATGTCAAGCTAGGTAGCACCGTTTTGGTGCTACCTTAAATTTACATGTTAAAGTGTGATGACCTTGAGGTTGACTGTGAACCTGGGACTTAGGATTGTCTTTAACAGCTTGACGTTTTTGCCAGAGTTTAAGTGTGGTGACCTTGAACTGGTTAAAATCAAAACTGCACAGCAGACTGCACAACACGGATGTGCACACTACGACAGCCGCCGAGCGACTGACCTCCGGGCCCTGCGTACTCTAGATATATGGGGAAGTGGTGGAGGAAATTTCAAGGTCATTCAAACGGAGTTTTAAAAAAGTCAAAGAGTAGAAAGACTACTCTTGTGAGTCTATAGCGATTTCATTGATAGTGAGTGCTTCTGTATGCCAAGTTGATCTGTATTGACACGCTCCTAAATAATGTTTGCAAAAACCTGCAAAATGATTGTTGCACAATTTGCAGCCAGTTAGCTGTTTTAGTTTGAATTCAATGCAACGTTCAGGGCAACAAGTGTACTTATGCCCTCTCATTTGGTACACATGGAATGTCTTCAACTTCGGTTTCGGCTTCTTCCAAGACTTGCACTTACACATGCACTGACCAAAAGCTTCACATGTTCTACAAGCCAGGCCATCCACCACATCAATGCCATTCGGCCATGAAAAACATTTCTGTTCGCAACAGTAGTTGAGTTGACTCTCCATGTTGCTGCGGTGAAGGTGCGCGATGAAATGATGCTGTAGTCAGTGAGAGTGCACCTTAAATAAACTCAGTGGAGGGGGAAAGGTCAAGGTCATTCAAACGGAGTTTTAAAAAAGATGACTAGTCGTCCTCCTCGTCCGTCGTACTTGGAGAGCTGTCAGACGAAGAGCCCCGCGCAGGTGCTCTCCAGATGAAATGTATATCTATTTGAAAGCGCAGGCCTGGATCTTGTACCATCAACTCCTTTAATCTATTACATACCAATTCCACTTTGTACACATTGTTAATAATCAACACCCAAGGCTTCGGCTGAACATAACGTGTAGTTGAGTCAGCCTCGCAGACAGTTACACCTTCCGGTGATATTGGAGTGTATAAATGTGTAAAATCTCGTTGCTGAGGCTGGCTTGAAGTTGAAGGTTCTGTGCCGACCCTGGTTGCATCAAAATTCAAATCCATTCTACATTCAAGAGGTCCAGGGTTCCCGTTGAATACATTGAGTAATTTTTGATACAAGACTTCCACTTCTGTCGCATCCTGTAAATGAACAGTCCACCGCAAGGGAAATGCTTCGTCCGTAGTGGAGTCAACTTGAGAAAGAGTTCCTTCCGCCATGGCAGCCAAGCAAGGAATGAGGTGAGCTGCAGTCAGTTGTAACATTATTGAAAAGTAGAGGGGGAAATTTCAAGGTCATTTAAATTGGGTTTTAAAAAAGGAAGGAGTGGAGGGGGAAAGTTCAAGGTCATCCAAATGGAGTTTTAAAAAAGGAAAACCTAGAAAGTAACATTGAAATCTTCCAACTGATGGTGGCGAGCGTTTTCTTCTGCAACCTTGCCGACGCATGTAACTATGCCGTACAGTATGAACAGTACAACCATGATAAGGCCGAACAACAAAAGATAGCCGTTTACTATCATGATATTTTCTGAGTGGATCTGCTTTCTTCTTATCGCCCTCTCTTGCATCCTCTTCTCTAACTCGTGTACGAAGTCACAGCATGCGTGAGGACATCTTTCATCTGTTGGTAGGTTAGCCATTGTTGATGTTGTAGGTTTGGCCGTTGAAGAAGGAATGAGGTATCTAATTATGTTGTCTCATGTATATCAACAGTGAAGTGGTGGGGGTAGCGAATCAGTGGAGGGGGAAGTTTCAAGGTCATTCAAATTGTGTTTTAAAAAAAACCCTATCTTGTTACTGAGCATATATGTCAGTAACAAGATAGGTGGCTTTGCTCTTTTTACTTCTTTAATATAATAAAGAAATAAACATATTCTACAATTGTAAGGACAAGGAAGACAACCGCTAGTCAGCTGAAGTAATCCAAGTTGTCTGGTTCGGTCTTCATCGACGCCGGTGAGGAAGCTGTCGTTGAAGAGGAATGTTCAGGCTCTTCCTTCGGCTGCCGAAGATTCCGTATATTGCAAGCGTAGACTTGCACGTTTATACGGTAGCCTCTTGCCACCATCAGCTGCAACTCCTTGTACAAGTCGTTCAGCTCCTGTTGCGTTTTGATCGTCACCTCCTCATAGCTGGCACAGCTTACGTTCAGAGACATACTGATGTTGTTCGGTTGGCTGCTGGAGTTGAAATGAAGACGAGGCACAGCACTTGGAGGTATATGAAAAAGTGGTGGGGGTGTTTTGCATTCAAGCAGGTTTGACTTGTAGCGTGGTGGTGGGGGTAACTGTGAAATGCAAAGGTCAAAGGTCAAGGTCACCCGCGAAGTTTAAAAAAAATGCAACATATCAATATGTGACAAACTTCACATATTGATATGTTGCATTTTTCGTCTTTTTGTATTCTTTTTTGTCTTTTATGGTTTATTTATTTATAAAACATTACAATAACATATGTACAACAGTAAAACTTAAATCTAACACTGCTGCTTGTCGGCGATGTGGATGGTCAACTCGGTGGAATTGCTACCCGTGCAACCGTGGGAAACCAGGTAGAGACAGCCGGGTTGGATGGAGCGCAGATCCTCGTTCTGGAGGAGATGGACGAACCGTTTCGGCAGGTAGACTTGGAACTTGGGCTCATCCCCCGGAGTGAATGGTGCCTCGCTAAGACTGCAGCAGATGGCCTCTCCAACTGTAGTCTCCATCTTCTTCATGGCGTGGATAATGTAGTGCTTCTCGTCTTTAAGTTCGGAACACTTCTTGACGGGTAGTATGGTAGATTTGGAGTGAGCATTGAACTGCTCAACCAAAGTTTGCAGGAACTGGTGAGATGCCATGGTCAAGTTATAGATCGTCTTCTTTGTCTTCTTGCTGGGAGATGTTGTCGTCTCGGAATCTCGAGTAATACTCATGCCAGGTCCCGGTCTGCTCCTCACTTATATAACCCCCGTTACCCCCACCACTCCCCATTTCCCCACTTTGAAGGTAAGATGCGAGTTTATAGGCGTTTTTTAAAGCGCAATGTCTATCTTTTTCATGTTCTGGACTTTTAGTACAAATACAAACATTTTCCATCGTATACTTGTAGTTTTTATCCAAATCCACATCATTAACCGGAACATGAGTAAATCCTTCGATCCATCTTTTCTTTTTCAGCCCCTTTGTGTAAATATTGGTAAACTTGTCTGAAAAGTGATGCATAATGTGATACAAGTCCGTGTAACTTGTAAAACCATCATACCAATCGATATGATGGAAGTGTTTTGAATCCATCTGTTGGTAGTAGCGGCTTTACTGGTTAAAGATGAATAAGAACATGGTGGTTTAAATAAAAACGAATAAGGAACACTTGTATTGATGTCGAAAAACACAAGTTCTTTTATGATAAATCTATCATCATTACCCCGAAACGCTTGGAACTCAATTATACCAGGTTTGGACTTTACTTGTTCTTCTTCCTTGTCCATTGCGAAGATCACTCGTCTGCTCATGACGAAGTCCAAAGGTCAACTGATTTCCACACCACGGTAGGTACGACTTTTATACCCGGCCGTACAGTTGTTGGCGCGTTGGTGTATATTTAACGTGGGCACCGTCCCCGGTAGGCCTAACCCCACAAAGTGTTTGACATTGTTTTAAAAATTAACCATTGCTGTGTAGTTAATTGTCATTTAGGTTTCCATCTTTACATTTTCCTTGTTTTCATTTTCATGACTAACACTTGATTCTTCTCCTCCTTCTTCTTCCTCTTTTCACGTTTTACTGATTTCTTATGTAGTTGAGCGTACTTTTCCAATTGTCTCCACATTTGTACTTCATGAGGAACCCTATTGAATATAGAAGTATCTACAGGTCCGTACAATATAGGTGCGTCCGGTTGTTTGTCCAAAGTGTCTTCCAGATAATCTTTAATAATTGAACTTGAAAACACCAGTTGTCTCAAGTACCTCGTTATTGGTTCAGTTGCACAAGTTAGAATAAAAAACTCTTCTCGATTAAGTTGAATCTTGTTATCATGTCTTGTTGTGTCTCTAAACCGCAACTGATGATCACCACGATGTTTAACAATATCGATTTCCACATTTGAATCCAAAAGGCCTACTCTTGTCTTTCTTCCAAACATGTTACTACTTAAATAGCATTCTAGCAGATGCAAGTGTTTCATAAACGATTCCCAAGCAGTGTCCGTAAACAAAATCATTTTGGGTCCATGAGTTAAAATTACAGTAGGGGAATAATCTGTAGATTTCATAACACCGATTAAAACACTTTTGTCCAAACTGGAAGAGATTAAGTAAAATATTCGCAAGAATACCTCACTTAATATGTTAGGAGAAATATTATCTTCAATATCCCTTTTCCTCTTGTGTGCGTTCTTTCTTCTTTTACCTTTTTCCTCAATATTATTACTGGCGTGGAGTTGTCCGCAAGCGTTGTGTTCATCTCCCTCCGGTTGACCTTGAAGATCTAAAAAGTCGGATATCTCCTTCTCAATATCTACTACATTTTCTTGTGTACCACTAGGAGAAGCCATATTGAATAAGATGCTACCCATACAACAACAGGCAACAAACTGATGAGGAGCGAGCTGAACGCTCTGCTTTTATACTCGCGGAATGCATTGGAATGTAGGAAAACCGGTCTTTTACAATACATTTTTAACAATTCCAGTTAAAGGTGTGTATGTTACGATTTTATCATGGTAGAATTAAACAGTATGCAGTTGTATTAGCCGATATAGGCGCGTTGAATTCCATTTCTATTTTTATATCTACACTTGATGATTTTACCGATTCATTTTGTTTAGAACAATCGATTACAACTATAGGGTAACCATCTAAGTATTTTTCTGGTGATAGTAAAGGTGCATTCGTTTTACCATAATATGAACTTTGGAATCTTGCATACATATCGTACAATATGCTGTACTTTTTATTAGCGAATGACACATTTAAATTATCGTATGGAAAAAATTGTGAATTTAAATAAACTTTAATATTTTTCAAGTTGCAATGATCAAATTGGCCTGCATGTTTGGTGATGGTGTCTCTTCTGCCTGTTTGTAAACCAAATATAATATACCTGGCTCGTTCCACATAATTAGATGTTTTAACTGTCCAAGTGTGTCGATCCGTAGTTGGCAAGCTGGGATGTTCATGAAATTCCCAACTTCTAAAAGGAATTACAATATCACGATCAGCCTTTAACTTTCTTAATAGTAGCATTCTATGCTCGTCAGCTAATTTTACATGTGGAACTCTCCATACAATTTTGTCTAATGTTAATTTCCATTCTAAAGTTGCATCTGTTGTACCGTCTGGAGCTTTAATAATATCTTTATCGTTTGAAGATCTCAACAAAACTAATTCTTGTTTAACGTTTAATATTATTTTCCTATAATCTTCAGCAAAACCAAGCAACAAACGTAACGGAATATGAAAATCAAAATTTCCATTTGTATCTGGAGTGATTGTGTCTTTTGCAGGTAAAACCCATCCTGCAGGTTGTATTAAATTGGTTTCATTAGGTGATATAGATGTTAATCCCTTTAAAGTTGTTGCAATACCTACTTTTTTAGTAGAATCAACTGTTACACCTGATATTTCATATCTAATTTCATCAAACAGGAAAGCCATGGGATTATTTATAAATGGAACTGTTGTACCAGTAGTAGTACCGTCCTTTTTAGTAACTTTTCCTTCAATATACAAGTAACTTTCACATGGTAGTGTGTAAATGTCTTGATTTTGTATGGGAATACGAATTTCATCGTTATTGTTTAATTTTGATGAAGTGTAAGGGTTGTGGGTGTGATATTCTTTTTCCCATAGGGTTTCGTCGAATGTTGGACCCTGCGCTATATCCAGTATATCCATAATCGGTTAATTGTAATCCAATTCTCTCTAAGAAACGAATGTTCTCGCGTGTTAACTCCTCCACAGCTGAAGAGCTACTAATGCGGTTTCCCGTAGGTTGTTCGCTTTTAAATATTAAACCCATGATTTTGTATTAAAGTGTCGATTTTAAATGTAATCTAACCGTAATAGGCTCTTCTCGGAAATCTATCAAGTTACCGTCTTGATCCAATACGTTCAACACGATGTCTGAAATGAAAGTGGTGTTCAACGGTAGATATACCAGGTTTTGTGGCTTTTCAACAATTTTAAATCCAGGTGGCACACTGGGGTAAAAAGTATGTATTATATGAGTATTTGCTCCATCTCTGTAAGCTCCTTGTATAATGTTACAAGTTATGTCTATACTATTGACTTTTAATATTGTTACAGTTTGTTTACCAGAATGTGTTTTATTTGGTTCTAAAATTGCTCCATCTTTGGGAAATCCTAATAAATCACCAATTGAGTCTGACTTACTGAAATCTATATAATATTTTGAAGTAAGCTCAGCTTTCATTGTATTGTTATTACCTTTTAGCGTTATATTGTCTTTTCCCATTTTATTTTGCAAAAATTCATTAATATGATCAATTTCATAAGAACCTGTGGGTAGAGTGCAAACTTCCAAGTCTGTAAACTTCCCACTGGCATCTTTTCCTTTATAATAATGCAATAAGTTATTTTTACCTTCCGTAACATTGGGAATAGAGTTGTAAGTTGTAAAATCCAACAGTGCTGCCTCCCAAAATCTTCCTTTTTGCAAGCGTAACGCTGGAAAAAGGATACTTCGTAAAGTGGACGATTTTCCTGTTAATGATACCGTATAGGAAGACATCTCAATAGTGACTGATACTTTTAGCTAGGAATTCCAAACATAAATGGCCGCATATTGAAGTATTATCAGGTTGTTCTCTTTTATAGTTGTAATATATGTTTTTAGCAGATTTAAAGTAATGTTCAAGTTCTTTAGGTGGTGGCAAATTTCCAAAACTATCAAAATAATATACATTACTATTTAGTTTCTTATAACACACCCAATGGGTGCCGGACCCTTCAGTATTATCCAAATTTACGATTCCAGTCTCATTTTTCCATATTTTCTTTGGTAAATTGTCTTTCATAAATACTCCGCGGAAAAATGGTATTTTTAAACAGGAAATATATTTAAATAATTCAACATTAGTCAACGCTTTATGTGGTATAACCAATTGATTTCTTTTATTTAATATGCACGATACGGTCTTAGGTATAGACCAGCCCCGTTTTTTACCATTGACCATATTATCGGTTTTTTGTTATTTTTCCTCGGAGAACGTCTTTTTAGTCTAATATTACCACCATGTTTCTTCATGGTTGATCCTTTTTTATTCCTACCCCTCCTTTTTCCACCTCCTACCGCTGTTTTAGCCTTCATACCTGCTGTTACCGCTAAAGCTGCTGCTTTTTCTGCAATACTAGCGTCACTAGACTTTACTCGTTGCCAAGCTATATTCGCTAGCTTTTTATCAGCTATTGACCTATTCTTTGAATCGGTAAACGTGGAATATGCGATATCGTGTTCTTTACAAGCCTGATCTAACTTATTTATGCCTGGATCGCCTCTTTCCAGTCGTTTTTTTCAATTTAGTTCCTGGTCCGCAATACTGATAACCTCCCGGTATGTGAAATTCGTATGGTAAAGCGTCTATTGCTCTATTTACGACAGATCCTACTGGAATACGATTTAAAGCTTTACTTAACAGAGAAACCGCTGTGGACGTGATACCGCCTCCTTTCCGTATAGTGTCTCGATATGGACTGGTGTAATGAAACGCCATGATTGTCTTTTATATTCGAAAAGCGTAACCTATGTGTTACCTCTATGACAGGTTGCACATAAATGATGTAATTTATGGTGTTATTTAATTAAATATCAAAAGTACCCCAATCTGTTGATCTAAACTTTTGTGTATTATGATTAAAAAAGTATTTATAAAGAATTTCTTGTTTAATCCATGCACTTCTCATTTTTTCATCAATAGGTTTATGTTGTCCGGCTGCAATATAATTATGCATATCAAATAATAAATTACCTATTACTTTAACAAGAAAATTAACAGTTACAGCGTTATCAGCATAATCAGGGTCTGCAACATTTGTTAATCGTTTGTTATCACAATTCCACCATTGTTTTCCAGTTGGCTCTAATTGTATTATCTGTTCATAAGTAACAGCATCACCAGGCTTTTCACCAATACCTAAATTTGTCAATGACTTTCCTTTACCATCCCAAACACTATTGTTTTCTTCAAGTAAAGTAAACTTTTTATTTCCCTGTACAAATACATCTCCTTGTCGTGTTACTACTTGGTCTTGTTTCACAAAACCAGATGTTTCTTGTTTTATAGTTTCCTTTATTTGCCCCACCGTTGCACCATCTGATGGTGCAGAACCATCTTTTACATTCGCTAAACAATTACCAAAGCAATCAATAATTCCTACATCACGTGTAATACAATGATTTTTGATGTATTTTAAATTTACAGCATCATTTTCATTCTTTGGATAACCTATATCGTTAATAACAAATTTATAAAAAGAAAACAAATCTTTTGTCTTTTCAGGTATTATAGAATGTAAATAGCGTCTATTTATGCTGTCTTTTTCATCTACAGGGTCTGCTACGTTAGATATACGTCGATTTTCAGCATTATACGTTTTTCCATCGAATTTTAACGTATTTTTCAATTCCGATGATAAATAACCTCTGTTTATTGCATCAGCGTTTTGATTTGGCTTACCGACGTTGGAAATTCTATGATTACCCGCATTATATGTGTTTTTGTCTAGTTTCAGTGTTGGTAATATCTCTTTTTTTAATACTTTTAAATTTATTGCATCATTTTCATCTGTGGGATCATTAATGTTTTTTAACCGTTTATTACTAATATCATAATCTCCATCAGGTGTTTGTGGTAAGCCAGCACCTCTTTTTAAAGTATTAAAGTAATATAATCCATCCGAGGAATATCGTCCGAACTTGTCAACACTCATGGTGCAACTGAATAACATTCTAGAGTGTAACCCATTTTTATAATATTAGTCTCGATTTCTAACCCGTATCAGTTTTTATACAAATTCTTAGTCTTTATCAGTTACATTTTCATCGCTCCCGGGACATTTAAAATATTTAAAATTTCCACTAACTAATGCTCCGTCTGATTCATTTCGAAACACATGATTTTTATGAATAAATTGTTCACCAGACAATTTTCTAAATCCGCTAAATGAATTTGGATCTGCAATTAATATATTTTGATAATCATTTACATCCATTAATTTAAATCTTTGCTTATTATAAATAAACTCTTTATTTGCACTGTCATATTGTAATGTTTGTCCTACAGTTGCAGCATCATTTGGATCTCTTCCATTATGCAAGTCTTTTATTACTTTATTTTTACATGTAAAAAATCTAAAAGAATGATCTGGATCTAGATGTACGGTTTGTGATAAAGCAGCTGCATCTTGAGCAGTATAACCCAATCTCATATTTGATAACCCTTTACCCATGCAATCCCAAGCATTATTTTTGTATGTTAATAAATTAAATTTTTCATTACCTTGAACAAATTCATCCCCTTGCTTTGATACTACTTGATCTTGTTTTACAAAAGAGGTTGTTTCTTGTTTTAAGGTTTCCATCATTTGACCCACTGTTGCACCATCTGATGGTGCCGAACCATCTTTAACATTCGCTAAACAATTACCTAGACAATCAATAACTCCTACATCACGTGTAATACAATGATCTTTTATATATTTTAAATTTACAGCATCATTTTCATTTTTCGGATAACCTATATCGTTAATAACAAATTTATAAAAAGAAAAACCATCTTTTGTCTTTTCAGGTATTAATGAATGTAAATAGCGTCTATTTACGCTGTCTTTTGCATCTTTAGGATCATCTACGTTGGATATACGTTTATTTTCAGCAGTATACGTTTTTCCATTGAATTTTAACGTATTTTTTAATTCTGATGATAAATAACCTTTGTTTATTGCATCAGCGTTTTGATTTGGCTTACCAACATTGACAATTCTATGATTACCTGCGTCATATGTGTTTTTCTGTAGTCTTAATGTTGGTGATATATTTTCTTTTAATACTTTTAAATTTATTGCATCGTTTTCATCTGTGGGATCTTTTATGTTTTTTAACCTTTTATTAGTTATATCATAATCTCCATCAGGTGTTTGTGGTAAACCAGCACCTCTTTTTAAATTATTTGCGTAATATAACCCATCCGAGGAGTAACGTCCGAACTTGTCGACACTCATGACGCAACTGAATAGTAATCTAGGGAGTAACGCATTTTTATGAGATTACCCCACGGTTTCGGAGTTCATCCACTAAAGCCACCCATTCGTTTTCCAATCCAGTATGACCCGCTTCTTTAGCTTCATGTATTAGTTTCATTCTATCCACCAATTTATTGATATTATTGTAATAAATCACATTTGTGTTATATAGTTTCTTCATTAAACCTGTACCCGTAACGGACTTACTTCTTTTTTCTTCGTTCCTGAGCACTTACATCCAAAGTGGATGCCATAAATCTTCGTTTTACAGGTTTTCTTTGTGTTAACGGCATTGTTTGTCTTCTAGTTGGTATTAACTTGGATACAAATTCTTTATATTTTAAAGACTTAGATCTAAAAGGAGGCTGGTCAGGTAAATACTTTCTCCTATATGCATTTGTCTGTTCCAAAATATTTTTATATGCTTCCATGTCTTTTTCTTTCACTAACAATACTGAAGGCTTATTTCAAATAATAATTCAAATAATCCTTTTGTGCCCTTATACCTTTGATCACCAATGACAATATTATCATGTTCGTCAACGTTTAACGGGCTATTACCTATCATTAAACCATCTTTTGTTAATCTCGCTCCATAACTATGGTAATTCTTATTAGGAATTGTTCCGAGTAACATTTTTACCATGTATTTCCTTCCTAAAGGTCCTTTGTTATGAATGTTTTCACCCAACAAGCTTATGTTTGACGGACCTTCCCTTGCTTCTTCTTCTTTTTCCTCTTCACTAGCAGTTGATACATCTTCATGTCCTCTTTTAGCTTTTACTTCATATAATTCTCTTATACCACTATAGTCTGGTGATTCTAGCTCTCTTTCGGGTTCTCCGCCGGTAAAACCACTATATGTAGAGGATTCCGGGTCTTCGTCACTAAAATCTTCTGATTTTACATTTTCTCTTTCAAACTTTGTAATAGGTGCAATTGCATCTCCTTCCAAAACGGGTTTAGCAAATTTTTTGTTTAATTGTTTCAAGGGTTCAGTAATAGGTTTAAAAGTAGATTCAAGAAATTTCTCCCTTTCGCTAATACCTAATTTTAATGCTCTGTTTTTATCTCGAATAGAATCACTAAGTGATTTTATTTCCTTTATTAACTTTTCTTGGTTAACCATGTTTGTAGCAAGACGTGTTGTACAACAATGAATGTTTTACATCATGATCAGTGTATTAGTATAAATTTATCAAATCCTATCCTGTATCGACCATTGTTTAGCGGTTGTTCCTTCATAATTGTTAAAAACCCATATTTTTCAGCCCAAGCCTTTCCACACAACTCTTTAAATCGTTCAAATGGCATATCCGCACTTACATGGTCATAATATATGTGTTTTAGGTTGGTTTCATCCTGTTTAAATACAATTAACATGTTTGCATTGTCTCTAATGAGCTGTTTCGGTATTTTGCTGTAAGTTTGACCAATATAAATGCTATCTATGTTGTTATGTCGACCCATGGCGAAGTAATTTCTTATTGTATTTTGATTTTCACAAGATACGTCGTCAAATATGAATACTGAGAATGGTTTAGCCTCTTGCGGTTGCATGACACTCTCGCTCGCGTTGAATTTAAAATATTTAACTTCAGGCACATTATTGAGTATTTGTTCCAATAACTGATATTTTGGTTGTTGTAGTGACTTTGAAAATACATATAAATTATTAAAACGTAATCCTTTAGGGTTTGTAATCAAATTGAATACTACATTTGTTTTTCCACAATTGGAAGGACCGGTAACCAGACAACGCACCGTGTTTGGTAACAAAACACCGTGTTTCCCAGTATTGAATTGAGAACCATCCACTGTGAGTTCATCTATATTATTAATAGTAAAATTGTCTTTTTGCGGTATTATCTCCATCCTTTGTAATGGTTCAACCCAAAATGATGCTCTATCATTATATTAGATCCTTTTTAGGTATCCAAGAATCTTCCGTTTTATTAAATCCTAACCATCGTACTTTAACCTTATCCTTTTTTCGTTGCAACACCTTTTCAACTAAATATACATCACCTACTGTTGATTTTAACATTTCATGTCCATAAAACCCTCCTTCAAGCAATTGTCCTTTATTATCTTTTAAAATGTAAGTTTCTGGTACTGTAGGTTGCACCTTAAATACGGTAAATACCTCATTTGTCCAGTTCGGAAGATATCTTTTACTGAATACACCTTTGTATTTGCTTATTCGCACTTTATCGCCAACATTAAACCTTTTAGGCTTTAGTTTTTCAACTTTTGGTTTAGTATTCATTTTTATACGTTTTAATACAAGTTTTTCATTTTTATTAGTCACTTGGCTTGGTTTCATACCGATAGTTCTATGAAACTTGTTATTGTAATCGCTTATAAGTTTTGGTAACATATCAATCCATACGTGTGATCCTCTGTTGGAAAACATCTTATACATGGCACCTTTTAAAGTTCTGTTAAATCTTTCAATTATTGATGCTTTTACCTCTGAATTAGTTGAGTAATGGTTAATGTTATGTTTTTTCATTAAATTTGCAAATTCCTTATTAAAATATTCTTTTCCACCATCAGTTTGTAAATGTTTTATAGT
This sequence comes from Neoaliturus tenellus, assembly GCA_030545055.2. Taxonomy (NCBI): domain Eukaryota; kingdom Metazoa; phylum Arthropoda; class Insecta; order Hemiptera; family Cicadellidae; genus Neoaliturus; species Neoaliturus tenellus. The sequence continues at coordinate 35,706 of JAQYXR010000843.1, forward strand.
ATGTTTGTCTCTTTGTATAGCTGTTTCCATTGCTTTTGTAACACTTTTGCCACTTTTATCTTTTAGTGGTAAAGCATCTGCCATTTTTGAAAAACAATTAATAATAGTCAATATGTATTTAAATCCTCTATTTTGTTTACTGTAAGAAATCATTTCGATTAAATCCGCTTGATATAAATCATTTATTCCTTTTATCACTGTATTTCTTTGCGGAAACTTTCTTCTTGCAGGTTTATGAAGCTCGTTGACAATTTCTTGCTTCAAGTTCTTCATATTGCAGGTTTGAATGTTTCATGTATCACATGTATAATCACAATGAATGTTGTCTTAAATATTCACATGATTTATATAGGTCAAGGTCATCCAAACTTGTGTAAAAAAATGGGGAACACGGCGTTGGACTTGCCGTGTTCCCCATTTTTTTACGGAAGGAGAAAGGAATAAGGTCGAAGTTGTATAAGGACGAAGAATAGGTTACTAGTTGATAGGGTTTAGAGAGTAGTGGCCGAAAGGAAGAGTATGGATTTTATCCGGCATAATATGCCTTTTATCATCTTGAGCTGATAGTGCCCTTTTAACTTCAGTGACACTGTAGACCTCATGTTTAAAGCTTCTAATAGTGTTGAACGTTGCAGACATTGTAGAATCTTCAAACAAGCAGGTCTTGTAGTGGTCAAATGTCACATGTTTCTTCAAGTATGATGTTTTGACTCCTTTAGCTTTCTTCACTGTCGGTATGTCATTTTCCATATACATCTTGAAGGAATATAATTTGGACATCAGCGCAACTATTTCCTCCAAAGGCATTCCATTTGCTTCATCTTTAAATTTTCCAATTACTTTTTTATTCTTTTCATTATAATTTGGATGGTTCTTTGGATAGTCAGAGAAGTCAAAGTCGTCTTTGTATGGGAAACTCCTTAGATCTTCATACATGTCCAAAGTCTTTATCCAGTAGATGAACGCGTCGGTATCCATGTATGCAACTCCAATGTTGTCTCTTCCGTAGTGTTTAACCATTTTGTTGTAATGGAAATCATACATCAGAGTTTTACCTTTATCCAAATCGACATTCCAATGTATAACGGACGATCCATCACTATTGTTGTTTTATTCATACTGACAGCAACTAGATTTTCGTTTATAATCATTGATGTTCCGAAATTTGGTTTTTGCACTAATTTTTCCAATTTCCTAGGATCACTTACTAATTTTACAATTTTGTGTTTTCTCTTGTTCTCCAATGTCTTCCCAAAGATGGCGTTGTTCATTAATTTGTAGAAGTCCTTTTCAAATGCTGTTGTCGCTGCAGCTCTTCTTGTAGTGTTGGAATCGATATATGGTTTCAACCAACAAGACTGGGTGAATTCAATTGCTCTGTGAATTTTCACTATACGTAGGCCCAATTCAAGTGCTTGTTGAACTACCCAGTAGTGTGCCACATATCGACTCTTATTCTCCAAGGTCATCATCAGCTTGGGCCATCTTCCTGTCGGTGAAACTTCAGTCTTGGCTAGGAGAGGCAGGTCGTAATGATGGTCGTGAAGGTGTTCTGGATATTCAAAATCACAGTCCAAAATATAGCCTGTTTGGCCATCTTTTGGAATCCGTGATATGTCACCGATGGTGGTCGGGTCAATCCACTTGAAGTCTGCGTAGGGAAGTGGATTTGACATCGCCCAACCATAGAGGTTGTTCGCATCAAAATATCCAAGGTAGAGTGATGGTTGTTGCTCGTCGAAGTTGGGGATATACTTGTTGTTGGCCTTAACATGTCTTGTCACAGCTTGAGTCAAACCACCTCGTACACCTGATTCGATCATGAGGACCATATCGATATCTGTTAGAAGTTCCAATCGACAGTTGGTTGACTTTAGCATAGCTTGCCATGCTAATCCTGGAGATGTGTACGAGTGCAGAGGGTCCAGTCCATAGGCGGAGAAGCAGGTGTTTCGAAATTCTTCCATCACATCGCACAGCAGAGTTACGTCCAATTTTATGTAAAAGTCAGAATATTCCCCTAAGGTTTGAATGTTTAGTTGGTTCCAAACATTACAAGCATGATTGTAGTCTTCAACAGTGATTGCACTTTCATTTAACTTGCTATTGAAGGCTTCAATCGGTGGCAGACTGGTTTCTTCAAATTTTTCTGCAGAAGTTATGTAATCATAGGGGAACACTCCTTTACGCATTACTAAGTCCAATTTATCTTCAGGTACAATTTTGCTGGTTTCTTTTAAGTCTTCTCTTCTTAGGTTTCAGACTATTTGCTCAAACTAGATGACATAAATCTATAAGAGTCTACGAAGCGAAGTTTAATTTTACCTACTGTTTTTGAGAAACTGATGTACTTCTCCAATGTTTCAGCTAATACTTCAATTTTTCCATCATCCCGTCCTAACTCTGGGATAATGAAGTGGGAGTTATAGCCGCTAAGATTGTGTAACACGACAGGGATAAAGTTTGGTAGTTTGTAATTTATATTGCATGAATTACAAGCAGCTCCTCTGTATAACCCTGTCAGGTGATCGTGATCTCTTACTTTTGGATTTTCTTCACTGAAACTCTTTTTGCATAAATAACATCTTGATGCTGAATTGTATTCTTCTTGTTGATTTTGGTTCAAAGGTTCCATGGGTAAAACATTACCGAATAAGCGTTGCACCTTTTCAGCAATATCATACAACTGGTCTACAAAATACTTAGCGGCTTTTTCCCCACGGTAGAGTATTGGAGTGGATGTTAACCCATAGTGTTGTAACTGTTCTTCAGGCAAAGTGGATTTCACCAATAAGCAAAAACTGTTAGGTTGATGCAATTGATATTTGGTTCTTCTAGTCACCTCACCATTCGGAAGCTCCTGTGGTACTAACGTGGATTCGAAATCTGCGTAGACGGCTACTGGAATTCGATATTGGTGAACTGTTTTGTTGAATTGGATGAACGCTCGAGATGGCGGTGGCAGACTAATCTTCACTTCATAGTTGTCATTACAAAGTCTTTGGTGCTCCATCAACCACTCCGATCCTCCACGTCTGAATTCCTTGCATGTAAAACAAAAGCATCTCTTGCATATTGTTATCTTACGATTTTGTTTTGACACTTGTCGTACAACCAAAGATTCAAAGTTTTTAATATAAACATAATGTGAAATCTCACCTTTGGTTATCAATAATAAATCAGTATGGTTACTTTGCTCTACTTTTCCTACTCGTAGTGGATACACATTGTTTGAATCATCTAAACCGAACACGTTAACAGAAACACCTGGATTTTGTTTCTCAAATTTAGTAATTTGATCAAGACTCACAGGATACGACATTCCTCGAAAGTTATAGCGGTGTTGAACAGCTTCGTATGCTATGCTAGGTCTAATAGCATTATGTCCCACGTATTTTGCTAACATTGCATACCGGAAACATTCATTGTCCTCATTTTTCACATTGATACATGATTTAGTATCTCGGATAACCTTTGGTAGAGGGATAAAGCTGCTACCTCTTATACCATATCCATGCTTGTGAATCCTCACATCCATACCTTCAATCGATGATAACGTCCACCCAGATCCTCTTCCTTCATGTTCTTGGAGTTTCATTAACAGTTCATTCAAACATTCTTCTAAAATTTCGCTGATATCAGATGTGGTTGTAAGGGTTCGGTTTTTAGCAATGAATGCTCTCGGTGAGTTTTCACCATCGCTATTAGTAAACATAGCCTCCAACACCAATCCAAATTTAATAAAGTTCAATCTTGTCAATTCTTCCGTCAATGTTTTTACAACTAGCTTTTTAGCTTGAGTTAGAAAATTTTCCAATTCTAATTGCACGTTATTAATTTTGAAATGAGTTACAACTGGTCCTGGCAAGGCTGTGGTGCGCAGTTGTCTTATATCTTCCACTTCTTCTGTATCCTCTTCTTCCATATCCTCTTCTTGGGTACGCAGTTGTTTTACATCTTCCACTTCTTCTGTATCCTCTTCTTCCATATCCACTTCTTGGGTACGCAGTTGTTTTAAATCTTCCACTTTTTCTTTCATTTCCTCTTGAATAAATCCTCCAGCTGTAGATGGTCCAGCTCCGGCAAATTGAATAACACTTGGTCTTCTTCTTTGCATTAACTGTAAATAGCTAGCCCAGTCCTCCTTCTGCTTCTGGGGTTTTTCCAAAAACCGATCAATCGCATCCAAGTCTTCTTCACTTACTACAATCTCTTCTTTTCTGTCCTCTTCACGATGCAATTCTCGGTGTAACTGTAGATAGCTATCACAGTCGTCCATCTGCTTCTGGTAGTTTTCCAATAACCGATCAAACGCATCCAAGTCTTCTTCACTTACAACAATCTCTTCTTTTCTGTTCTCTTCATGATGCAATTCTCGGTGTAAAACAAAGATATCTTCATCTTGGAAAAACTCACCACAAATATCGCAAAGAGCCATTTTTTTTTACAGTTTGGCTTTGAGTGTGCACTCGGTGAATGTATACGCAATAATGAGCAGCGCGCTCAACCGGGTCCCTTTATACCCGAGGTTGAAGGGTGGGGGAAGGTGACGTCATATACATCCAGTTTATCAATCATGTAGTAGATTTGGCTTTTAAACACCCATTTTCAATTTATTCTTCAACAGGTTTGATAAATCAATGATCTTTGGTCTAAATCCACTACTTTGTACAAATTTTTTTGTTTGGGCACTTCTCGTCCGGAGCAAAAAACTCTTTGGTCAAGGTCAAAATTTTTTTCTCAAAAAAAGTTCGGGGGGGGGTCATTACTGTATTTAGGTCAAGGTCACGAAAAAACTTTAAAAAAATTAAGCCCCACCTGGGGCACTTGGGTTGTCATCGCTGTAGCCTCCGAAGAGACCCAACTATGACAACAAGGCAACATCCAATGTCGTGTACCCTTCGCCACGCAAGACTTGTAAACATTTACTGCATTGTCTTTTCAGTAGCTAACAAAGATTCATTTACATAATTTTGTGTTTCCAGAAGGAAACAAACTGAGGACACCCTAGTGGCTTACGTCCTCGGTCCGAGTGCAGAGGCCGCCACAACCTTTTGCTTGCCAGCTTACAAACGGACATGCTCCCCAAATGCCATCCGCAACCTTTTGCATGCCTGGCAAGGAGCCTACCAATTATTAAAAGTGGCTTTACACGGGGGCCTACTCCCGTAACCTATCTTTAATATTTTTAATTTACAATGCATTGAATTTTTACAAGTCTTTGTGGGTCAAGGCCACACGGACATTAAAAAATTTCGGCCCCCGTACATCCATGGCGAACCACGAATGTTCGGGGGCCTTGGGGACTAAAAACACAAATATCTAACAAAGATTCATTTACATAATTTTGAGTTTCCAGAAGGGAAACATACTGAGGACACCCTAATGGCTTACGTCCTCGGTCCGAGTGCAGAGGCCGCCACAACCTTTTGCTTGCCAGCTTACAAACGGACATGCTCCCCAAATGCCATCCGCAACCTTTTGCATGCCTGGCAAGGAGCCTACCAATTATTAAAAGTGGCTTTACACGGGGGCCTACTCCCGTTCCCTGACTTTACAATTTACTTTGAGCATTGAAAAAGCTCAAGGGGGGATTGCTAAAACAAGCGTATACACTTTAGAAACATATAACACACTTACAACACACAATTGAGCTCAACGTAGTCAATGCTGGAACAAGCACATACACATTAAACACATATAACAAACAAGACACAAAGGATAAAAGACACACAGGAGACATAGGGTACAAGTAAAACACTCTCATATAAGACAATTCTCAATACCCAAACGCAAGCGCAATATCTTACAACTAATACAAGTCTTAAAGTTAGAGTAGACTTCGCTAAACACTGAAGGCGCCATTCAATGTTTAGTGATGCCTATGGCGGTCCGTCCCGATCGTTCACGTTCAACGCGCGGGAGCGGACTGCGAGCCGGCTCTGGCCGGACCCCCTTATATCCCCACCGGGGCTGCCACGCCCAGGATATCAGGGGTGGGGGAGGGGGAGGGGGTGGGGGGGGGCTCGCACTTTTTGGTGGGGGGGGGGCACTTCTCGTCCGGAGCAAAAAACTTTTTGGTCAAGGTCAAAAATTTTTTCCGAAAAAAAAGTTCTCGGGGGGGGGGCACTTCTCGTCCGGAGCAAAAAACTTTTTGGTCAAGGTCAAAAATTTATCCGAAAAAAAAGTTCTCGCGGGGGGGGGGTGGGGGGAGGGCACTTCTCGTCCGGAGCAAAAAACTTTTTGGTCAAGGTCAAAAATTTTTTCGAAAAAAAGTTCTAGGGGGGGGGGGTCAAGTGGGTCAAGGTCACCCACTACACTTCTACTCTAAGTGTTGGCTATACCCCTCTCCACAACCGAGTCCCTAGGCTGCACAACACCGCTCCGCCAGTATGTCTCCAGCTTCCATGCGGTGCACCTCGCTGTTTTCTAACTCTCTATATGTAAGTATTTTTACAAGTCTTGAATATAGGTCACTACACTTTAACTCTGGGACAATATCGACTTGTAGTATTTCAGTGTTTTGACTCAAGGTCATCACACTTTAACTCTAGCACGCCGGTTATCGTACCAGAGGTGCTCACTAACCTAACTTGTCATGTTTAGGGTGGCGTTTTCACACCACGTAGTATCGCCATGAGTGTTCAGTCCAGATTTTAAGTTAGATTAATTTTACTGTGATCTTTTCCAATTCATTTTGCCAAAGGATGAGATTTCTTTTTATATATCAGTATTTCTTTAGAGTTATTGCAGATTTCTTTTAGGTTATTGGAGATTGCAGGGATACAATTAGTTTATTTTACACAACTCTTTATCTTGGAGTTCTTCCACTTTGACTTTACTTCCTCGCCCCTCACAGCCTAAGCTGTACAGTAAGGTTTCTTCTAGTGCCAACTCGGGCTGAGAGTACAGTGTGTTGACTGTAGGACAGCTCATGGTGAAGTGATGCGATACTCCAGTGTACAACCTCACCTTCCCCCACCACTGTGACCTTCCCCCACTCCTGCTATTACCCCCTCCACTTTTGCCCTGGCTCATGCGCTACCAACAGTCTCTCAGTATTGTGCGGACTTTTGTGAGGGGAAGCCATGTCGCGAGACACTTTGGGTAAGAAACTTAGCCGTGTTAAGTCTTTATTGGCTGCTCAGTGTCCACCGCTCAAGGTCAAGCGGGTTTCGACTTTAGCTAAGTGGCGTAAGCTGTTGCGCGGACACCCTAAGTTTTATACCAAACAGACTAATGTAAGTTTTACTGATGAAGATTTGTTTAGAATATTGGAAGAAATGACTTTTCCTTGCAAAGTTCAGTTAGTTACTCCCATTCCTGACGGTTTAGAGTCTTAGTCTCTCGAGCCAATATACCTAGAGTGCGCGGGGCTGGACAGTCAGTCGCTCGGTGTCTGTCGTAGGGTGCGCATCGCGGTTACAGTAATGATGAAACGTGGGAGTTGTATCGGTTCAAGGTCACTCGAGCGGTGTCACATGACGGTTTAGGCAGAGTCACGTTGCAAACTTTGAGTTTCCTTGGCACTTTTGCTGTTTCTCGTCTAATTTCGCTCCAAGTCGTCAAGGTCATTGAAACCTCACTAAAACTCGGAGCGTAGTGCGAGAAACAGCAAAAGTGCCTAAAAATTTTAGGTTTCGGCGTGACCTTGACCTTTGTGACATCGATGACGTCATAATGGTGACGTAAGGGGTGATGACGTCATCGCCACGTCATTTCTGCAACGTCATGGGTGTGACGTCACAGAATGACGTAATTGGTGATGACGTCATCGATTGCGTCATCGATGACGTCATCGGTGGGGTCATTGACCTCGATGACGTCATCGCTCAGGTGACCTTGAACTGAGCCAGCTCCCGCGTTTCTCCACTACTCAGGGACAATAAAGAGTAGGTTTTTTATTATGGCCTGTATGGTTTGCGATTAATCTATTTATAATAATCTATGTATATATTTCCAATAAACATAATCTAAATTAGTACTGGTTTCCATGTAGGAGTTTTTTTTTTTCAATTAAATGTTTTAAAAAACTGGGTTGAAAAGCATATAACGGAAATACATCCTGGATTTACCCTTCGCTAAATAAGTTTTTAATATATGTTAACAGTTACAAAAGCTAATGAAATGATGAAAGCTAAAAAAAAAAAACAAAAACACTCACCAATAAGGCCACTGACAACAATGTTAGCGTATCGAACAAGCTTTGACGGACGGTAGAGCGCCTGATCATATCACTGCGTTGCTAGGCCCTACTTTGTTGCATGGTGTTGTGCCCGCGTGCCTTTGATACTCTCGAATCATTTGGGAAAACAATGAAATGCCAACATTTCCTAGATTTTCCTCATAAATAGAAAAATATTCAGACTTTTTATATTTGTGATTCGTAAACGTGTACTTGGTATTGTCTTTAATAAAAATCCCATAATTAGCAGTCATGTTTCTAATATGTCTTGTCACCATATAAATTTACACGTTGTTATAAAATAGCATCATTCCTTTATAATTGTAAACAAAGCATATGTTTTTAAACTCTCCATGCTATGTTCTTGGAATACATTGAACATAATTTTATATCTCATTTTCTTTTTGTCAACATCGTTATTTTTCTTTAAATCCATACTTTAATTTTAATTCATTCTCTTATTTTATAGTTTTTTTAACTCTCGCAATGTTGCTAAACATTACTTATGATTTCAAAATTATATACAGTGTAAAATATATTATCTTTCGGGCTTGATTTAAGTTCTTAGGAATGATTTTAAAGGCGAATACCACACAATGTGCTATTTTATACGATAAAAATTCTTTCCATTTAACTGGGGTTCATTATCAATGAATTTAAGGAATAACACTATTATTGAGTCAATTAGTAACACTAAAATGTTTCGTTACATATTAATTACTAAAAAAAAACTAAATATAAGACATGTTATTAAATAGTTAAATTAATTTTCTTTTTTAAACTGGTTAAATGCTTATTAATATAAACTGTTATCTCAAAGTAGGACATGGAACTATCAATGTAGCCTAATGGGACTAAATCAAGTGAAATTTTAATTATCAAATAAAATATAACATCAAGTAATGTCAGAGTCGGTTTAAATTTACAAGATAAAAACTCAAAATTTAAAAGCGGAAACAACAAAATAAAAATATATTGTTCTGAGAAATAATATTGAGACACTTCAGATTATAGATTAGATCTTTTAAATTTATTTCCATATTTGATTAATTTTTATGAATTTTTAGGTAAAATACTCCAAATTGTTATGTTATTCTAAATCAATTTGTTTAATATTCTGTTTTGTAACATAAATCTTTAGTATTTGCAAAAGCTATAAAAAAATGTTTCATTTTTCATTTTAAAATTATAGGTTTAAATATTTTAATCTCATAATGTTTCCCAGGCACCACATACGTTTCGTTATTTGTTTTATTGGAGGTTCTTTCTTGATAATTTTTTTCTGATTAAAGATTTTAATAAAGTATAAAGTGTTTACAAAATATTTCACCTTAACCCAAATTAATAGTTTATAAAGGTGTTTCGTTAAATACTCCACTGTTATGAAGCATTCCATTCTAATAAATAAATTAAATAGCTTACATTGTCATGTCAGCAGTCAATTAGTTTATTCTCTTTCAAGTTCCTGTACTTTTCTGCTTAAAATATTTTTTGAAACAAATATTATCGTTCAGTGTTATATTTCAAGGGTTAGTGACCATGTTATACTATTTAAAATATTTTTACTCAAATATTCTACTATATATTTGTCAAATACCACTCACTCGTGTATCAGAGAAACTCCATAACCATCGGGTAGAGAGGGTTGAAATTTGGTATAGATGTTCCTCATTACTTAAAAATACTCACTAAGAAACAGTTTTGCAAAATTCTGTTTTTGCTTTTGAAAGCAACGGACACTACAAAATGATAATAATCAAGTTTCTATATTTTTCTGAATAAAAAAATCATTATTTATTGTAACTTTTGTAGTAAAATGTAATCATTTTATGATGCAGTACAATATTTTAAGTCAGTATAAAAAAGTTCAATTGTAAGCTTTAAAACCACCGATTTTTCTTTCTCATTTGCTGCTGCATTTCCTTGAACATCTCAAGCTTCTGTTTTTCTTCTTCCTTTAGAACCTTGGAAACCCTTTCTATAGCGAGGTCCTTTATTTTATTTTCAGTCTCCTTTTTTTGTCGCTCCTCTTCTTTTTTACTCTCTTCCCACTTGCGAAGCTCTTTCAATTCATTTTCCCGTTTGTAATCCTCGATTTCTTTGGCCCGTTGTAATTCTCTCATTTCATCGAAAGATAATGGTTTTTGTAGTTCCTTAAAAATAGATATTGGAAAAATCAAATTTGAGTTTTTTTACATACAACTATTTATTGTATGGAAGAGGTAAAAAGTTTCATGTTTAGTTTATTAGCTACTGTAAAAGAAGGTTTCTATAAAATAAGCGATTTTATTGTAGAGTTATTGGCTTATCTTACACGATCAATATTTATCATGATCTGGACCTTGATAAATATTGACAGTATTGTTTACTGGGCTTGACATTACACAGTCAATTTGGATCATACATCAATATTTGACTCAACACACTCGTAATCCATGATCATGATCCGAATATTGTGATCCGTATTGAGTGTGTAAAGTCCGCCTAGTTAGTATTAATTAACACAATTCTTATTTTTTTCATAGCAAAAGACTTTGATGTATATTACTTTGATAAAAATTAAATTGATTTTAATCGGTTTTCAAGACAGCAACACATTAAACTTGAAAACATTTAAACTTTAAACTATTTGAAGCAGCTCAATATTAAATTTCTTTCTCTCTAAAGGTAGTCTGTCGTGTCAAATATGACTACTTGTAGGTGTAATTTAATATTTCTAAATGTACAATTATTAACTTTTCTTCATTAAATATTGATATATTGTAAAATGAATATTAATTCATTCTTGCTTTTATAAAAGCAATTGTACTATTGTTATTAAACAAATTGCACTAATAAAAATTGAAATAAAGTATTTACCCTTGACTCATTCGCCAGAAGGCGATCATTTTTCAATTTCAAGATTTATTATCATCAGAATATTATCAGAGACTAATTGTAAAGTCATTTTTATAAATTATTAGTGAAACACCATTAAATTATAATATTTTTCTGAAAGCTCATGACTGACAAAAATCAAAATCCATTTCATAAGAATTCATAATTATTCACACATAGTGTAAATTCTGGAAAGAGTTCTGTAATGAGACTTATGTCTTAACATTTTTCTTGATTCCCCTCACCTTGATCATGAAGTACTGGTCGTTGACTAGCCTCTCTTCTTCTCTGTTCAGCTCCTCCAGTCTGGTACGGTATATCTCTCTCAGCAGACTGTTGCTATCGTCCGACTCCGGGTAGTCCATTCCTTCTTCTTCTTCCTCCACGTCAGGAGCTGTCTCGTTGTCTCTCTCTAACACCTTGTCTTGACACGTGTACTTCACTCCTTCTCTGTCGACCGCCATCTTACATTCCTTTCCCCCGCAACAGTTGCTGTCCATGGTGCACTGTTCAACAGATGTTTATAGTTTTATAATAAGTATCTTGTTAGATGCACTTAATTTTATTCTTAATTTTATAACTAACTTTTTTATTACCTTATTCCAAATTTGTCTTAGTTTTGATTTGTTTAGTTTGAAGTCGTACTAATAAAGTATGAGCTATGTGAAAAATTATCTTATTGTACTCGTATTGTAACGTTATGCGTTGTGAACTTTCCCCAACAATATCAAGTGTTTTTTCAAGTTCAAAAATGCGGCATTTTAATTACCTCTATTTATTTAGAAATAAACTAAACTGAACTTGTTGAAAAGTCACAAAGATAATAAAAATATGAACGCAACTAATAAAAAAATCAAAATAAATAGTTTAAAATAGATGTTTTTAATATTATTTCATGAACCTAAATTTTACATTTTTATTTTATATCGATGGTGTTTTCTTAGTTATAGTTTTATAACATTACTAATCCCTAATTGTCTTATGTATTGAAAATAAACTTAAGACATGCATAGTACAAAAATCATAAATTATTTACTTTAACGAAATGTACTATTACTATGATATAATAAACTTTATATTATTTACTTTAAAAGTTGACGAACTGTTGATTTAATACAATTCTGTATTATGTGCAGTTTATAATAAGGACCAGGGGGACCGGGCTTATGGTTGGTAACATTATTAATCTTCATTTTCCTTTCTCAGACACAACTCATTCGCTTTGCTCACTCGCCAGACCAGATGGTTATGCACTTCAGTATAATATTTAATGGGCCCCAGGTTAAAAATGTAACACATTGGTTTATATCTACAATTTTCAGCTGTTTTATTCAATTTCACAAAACATCACAATGAGAACATGGGACTTTAAAAAGCTCTAAGACGATAATCAGATTTTTCTAGACTTGGGGAAAACTCCAATCGATTTCTCATGGCTAAAACCCCAATGTTAAAAAAAAATAATAACAATTTTTGGCCAGAAATAAAACTTTTTTCCGTACAAAAAGTACTTGTTTAGGGTATACAAATAATAAAATAAGTTATAGTTGTAAATGTATAAATTCGTTTTAAAAGTTTTTTATGAATAATAAATATAACAATAAGTACAATAAAATTATAACTATGATCACATCTCACCTTCTCATCCTCCAACGCACACCTGGGGTGGGGGTTGATATAAACTGGAAATTTCACATAGTCCTTTAGAAACTCCAGGTTATATTTCTTCTCCAAATCTTCTTCTAGCTTTCTTAAGTTCACGAAAAAAGCAGAAGCAAACGAAATGGTAAACAACACCCCCACTACCTTTACTAACAACACCATTGTATATTAAAAGAAAGTTTTTGTCTCTCATTGTTGTGATACTTAGAAAACTTGTGGTGAGTAAATTGGTTATAAGAATCTGATAGCATGATGAACAGCGATAAGCAAATCACTAACAGTTAATTTAATTTGAGGAATCTGCTTATTGAAGACGTTACTTAGAAACTTCATAATTCTATGAATAATACTTACTGAAGATATTTAGTTAAATTCTTAAGATGCAATATTAAAATTATTCGTTAAAAATATTATCATTTGTAATCTGTGATTTAAATTGTACAAAGAATTGACTTACAAGTGTTACATTATAAAAGTAATATACATTTACGTAGTATGATAATTTCATTTATTTAAGTACTAGCTTGCCCGGCATGCTTCGCAATGCCAAATTGTGACATTTTTTACCCTTCAGGTGAGCTCGTTTGCTACGCTTACTCACCGTCAGATTTAGCTCGTTCGCTACGCTCACTCGACGCAAGTCCAGTTTATTTATTACCAATCTTCCCTCAATAATTTAAATGAGAACAGCTATCTATAAGATTAATGATCCTTTAAGTAAGCATATACAAAAAAGGTTGCTCCCATGAGAATAAAATGGTAATTTCAATGTCTAGGGAGAGGATGTCTAGGGCGTAGCCTTTTGTGAATATTAATATGGAAACAGTCAGACTTTCCTATTTTCCTCGGCTTTGCCTTGTACTTGAAACTCGATCTTGCACCGATAAAGACCACTTTTCGGACTAGTGACGAAAAATACTATTTAAAGAACTATAAACTTGACTAGTTTGCCGAGTATTGAACTTACTTTTTATTTTCAGAACAAACAAATTATTACTGCAGTGAGTCGGTATTTCAAAAATTCTCTGATTAATAAGCAGCTTTTCAAAGCCTGAAAATATAAAGGCACACTTTTAAAACTAAATAATACCTAAACTTTTTTGTTAAGTAATTACCTACATAAATTAAAAAAGAAATATGGTTATTTAATATACAATTTGAATCCCAACTTGAGTTCGTAAAAAATCTACAATCTATGCCCCAGTGACAATATATTATATTGTTACAAACCGTCGTTAAGTGAGAAAGTAAATTTTTGGTCAACATGAAATAAGTAAATAATGTTTCTTGGTGTCATTAAAACAAAATTTACTAAGATTAAATTTTCAAAGTTTCCTAAATAGGTAATGTCAAGTATAATCTTAAATTTATTACCAATAGTGTTTTATTGCAAAAGTAATTTAGAACAAATTTAAGAAGTCGAGCCTGAGCTAAGCCGAATAACAGAGAAATAGTAGTTTAAACCAGCTTAATCTGTGCTTATTGATTTGAATATATCCTCACAACATAATAATTATAACTTGGCAAAGATTTTCTACACCGTAGAACACGTGGTAGTGTCTGTATTACTCCCTATGGTGTCTCCCTAGGGCGGGCTCACCAGGCAACATAAGCGTGCATAATGTAATAGTCAGCCAATCCGAGGTCAACCATGGGACTTTGGGTCAACACTGGAACTGCGGTCCATCCCTGCATTGTCGAGCTCACTTGCACAACCGCATCTAACTTCAGTGATAACATTTGTTACCATCAACGTCTTCAGGTGTTTAATTTACATGAAGCACGATAAATTTAGGAACTAAAATTAAAAGGATTCTTTAATATTTTTTAGAGAATACAGTTTGATATTTGTTTGAAATAGCCATATCTGTAGCTCTTAAACTTTTAAAGATAGCATATTATGCATTGTGTTTCTTCATGCACACAAATAAATTTCGAGGAGTTATGCCTACTGTCTAATACAAAATTTACCTACATTAGTAATTCATTCATTGTTGTAAAAATAGGCCACAAACTGGCTCGAAAAAGGAGAAAATGGAAAGCCATATTTGCTGAAATGTGATCGGTGTCATCCCCAGATTTCCTTCAAGAACATCAGAAATTTAAAGTGAGGAACATGCAAAAAAATGTGGGGATGGCCCACGCGGAGTCAAAAGTAAGTATTACTTTGGTTAATAGGTGGATATGTATATTAAAATTAAAGATATTAAGTTTTACCTAATTAAATATAATGTCACAAACTCCATAAGAAAAAGTTACCGGGGTAAAAAAAATGGCAGCTGGTCAAACTTTGAATTAATGTCAGTCTAAACGCTTTTAAATGCAATAATATTCTAAATAAGCTAGCTTTATTGCCAGGTTTGCGGTAAAAATTTTATATAATCATTAACTTTACTGGCACAAGCATATCATTCTACAATTGAACGACCCTTAACCAAAAAGAAAGTATTGTGGATGGTGCTTAAACTTCTTATAAGAAAATCATCAATCATCAACAATTAAAATGTTTTATTTTTTAGTTTTGCTCATCAAGTATTTCATTCGTAAGAGTATATCCAGTTTTATAAGTTATCATATTTTTTCAACATTAAGATTTTTTTCATGTTATACAGACAATATTTTACCTAATATTGGGTACGTAATTAATTTTGTAAATTAATTTAATTTTGATCTGATATTTTTATATTCCAGTAGATATTAGCCCCCATAGTATTTTTAAACCAAATGAAGTGGTTTTTATCATTAAATAAAAAGGGTGTCTTTAAAGTCCGTCGCCAAATTTCATAATATGGTTAATATGGTGAAAATAAGAAAAAGGTCTATAAAGGTGTATTCTAAAATGCAAATTTGCCCAGAAATCCGCCATTTTGTTTTTTTCTGCTTGATAATTTTTATTTTGGTAACGGAAAGTTGTTGGAAGTTCATATAAAGCATTAACCTTTATAATGATAATGACCATTTCCACAAAAAATCTTTTTTTCCTACCACTGCATGGAAATAATCACATTGCCACAGCTGTAATCCTACGCAAAACAGTTCATTTCCGTTTTCCCGGTCCTTTTCCGCTCTAGAGCGGTAATGAAACATTGGCGCACGCTAAATCAAGGTTATTTTAAATCTACAATACGTTAGAACGGTAAAGAAGGTGACGTCACAACACAGACTAGTTTCTATTGGTCAGAAACCACATGACAATCACCATAATTATTACAAATTAATTGTAGTTGCTTTGCTCTGAATCAGCTGATTTCACGGTCAGTATTTTGATAACATTAACTTCCGGTTACACATCTATGCAAGTGATTACGATTTATTACAGTTATTAAGTTAATGAAAGTTAATGAAGTTAAATTTAAAGTTGATATAATTGTGTACGTTTATTAAATACATTTAATCGGTTGTAATTATGGTTGTAGGAAAAATATTGTGTGTATTACGAGCACAAATAGTCATTGCCGCTCTCGAAATGTTTGGCCGCACTCAGCTGACGCTTCGTGCGGCCAACTACATTCTCGAGCGGCAATGACGTTATTTGCGCTCTTAATACACAAATAGCTATTTCCAATAATAAATTTTAACATGGCGGCCATTTAAAATTTTTAAACTTAAATATCTTAAAACCAGTAAATGTTATCAGAATTTTACTTGACACTAAATGGAAAAATTTACTCATCTAAACCAATAATACAAAGTTTTGTAAGGATTCAACTTAATAATGTAGTTATCGTGATTTTTGTATTAAAATAACCATAATTTGCATGAATTATTTTGTAAAATCAATATTTTTCTCAAGACAAATCGCAATAACTCAATTATTAATTTTTAGATCCAAACAAACTTTTTATTATTGGTTAGCTAATTCATTGTAAGTAAAAATTTTAATAAACTGACGGGTTTTACGTCATTAGAGTTATAAAATTTTAAATAGCCGCCATGTTGAAAACTCTTATAAAAATATTTATTTTTATGTGGGAGTGTGCGTTGGTATTATAAAGGTCCATTCCAAATACTAACTTCATACAACTTTCCGTCCCCCGAAGTAAAAATTATAAAGTGGAAAGAACTAAATGGCCGATAAATGGGTAAATATGCATACGATCTTTTTTGCTTATTTTGACTCAATTATCCATATTATGACATTTTGCTATGGACTTTAAAGTATATGTATATTTATGACTTTGCGCCAAACCGTGTTATAGTTTTTTGCAGTCATCGTATCACGTTTTGTTTTATTTCCTTACAAATAATAAAACCATCAACTTAAGTGATTGAAAGCTATGAACAGTCGATGTATGCCAAAGTAAAACAATAATGTTGCAGATTTTACATCGCTTTTCACAAGTCTGTCACCCTGTAGAGGAGGGTCACACACGGTTGAACATACACAGAACGTCCCCTGTATGTTGTTGCATCCCATCAGTCACCAACCATCACTTCTTGGCTTGATTGACTGATCGTGTTTACCAATCAGACCTACGTATGCTGATTGGAGCAATATTAGATGGCTTGATTTGTCCTTCGGGGGAAAAAATAATGTGTTAACCAAGATAAAGTTTACTCAACAGCTCTCTAAGTCTTTTTTATAAAAAAAATACTCTAAAATAATTTTTAAAAATCTAATGGAAAATTATTATTCTAAATTTTGTTTGATGGAAAAACTATGAAATTTTCTTATACTCTTCAATAAGAATATATTGTGCAATTTAAGTGATAAGCCATTTGTTGACTTGCACACTTAAAATAATTAACAATTTGTGTTGCGTATTGTGCTATTTACAACTTTTAAAATTTAAGTTGCAGGCCAAAATATGATAGAACTGTGGGAAAGTGATGTATCACTCTTAAAGCAAAGTTTTAATCACTTTGTAATGTAATAGCTTACTTTTCAAGACAGATGAGTTAACGAAAAACGAAAGAGACTGAAATTATAGCTTGGATAAATCAATCAGCTGATTTTTTCAGAGCGGCTATTTTGTTTGTAGTAGGATGGAATATAAATATTTTTCATCATACCATTGCGATAAACGTTGTTTCCGGAATGGTCAGCTGTGATCGAAACTAGTTGATTCCCGGTGGGTTGGAAAAAAACGTGTTGGTAAACAAAGTTTTCGTGACTAGACGGCGAAAACAGTGGTTTTTGGGACACTTAACAAGTTAATTTATTTTTACTTTTAATAACAGCTGCAAATAGTTCAAATACAAGATAAACAAATAACAACGTAAGAGGGGGGATATAGGTTAAAATTTATTAATTTTTATCCAAACTTTAAATTTATTAAAGGTGGTATGATGAAAAGTACTGTTCGTAACTCGTCCGAAAGTGGTATATCGGTGCTCGATCGAATTCAAGTACTCGGCTTAGCCTCGTACTTGAAACTCAATCTTGCACCGATAACGACCACTTTCCGGACTAGTGACGAAATATACTATATCATCAAGTGTTATTTTCTGTTCACTATTTTTTCAAGACAGTTTTTTCCGGAGACGGGCAAAGTAGTA